>JAVQJG010252412.1:0-14038 GCA_036024015.1 Craterocephalus amniculus | reverse complement strand
ACACACACACACACACACACACACACAAGCACAAAACAGTTTTATAAATGTCATGAATATTTCCTTACAATAAAAGCTGTATTAAGGTTCCAGTTTAACAGAGTTTAAATCAAATAACCAGAAAATCTGACACTATGTGTTATGACTAGTCGAATGGATTATGCAGCCAATGGTTTAAATTAAATGTGTGTGTGTGTGTGTATGTGTGTGTTCTTGTGCATCCTGCTTGATGGCTGCTGGAGCTACAGTAACAGAATAATCCCAGTGCACATGGAAGCAACAGTTTAATGTAACCATAAGAAAAAAGTATGATTTAGATAGAAATGGGACGGAATGTCAGTATCATACGATATCTGAAAGCGTATCCAACCAGACTTGTGGGATGAAAGCTGTCTACTCATTTCAGCCCCATACACTGAAAGTGTGAACGTTCTCTGAAAGTGAGACCTGTCAACTCTGGGGTGAAGAGGAAGGGTGTGAGGAAGGACACTCCCTGTGGCCACAGCATGGGAGGTTTCTATGTATATGCTGCAGTCTGCCTGCACGGCTCTTCATCTCCTTTCGCTTTAAATAGAATATTAAACTGCATACTTTGTAATCCAGTCTATACTTCTGCTGAGCAACTGGCACGTTTTCCAGCCAGTTGACTCCCACAAATGAAACTGGGTGGTGGGCATGCTGGATGGTCATCTAAGGTGACATAATTCACCTCAAAATGCAATATCAGAGCTGTTTCTGAAACATGATCCAGATGTTGATTTGATTGTACGTATATCGGCATAACTGTGCTTTTAGGGTCTTTATGAGGGAGTGTAAGCATCCCACGGAGCCACCGTGGGGGAAGTATATCATTCTCTGGTTGATTGCATGTGAGCAAAGCAGACCACAAGTGTGTTGTTGTGATGATGGAGATGATTAAAAACACCACACATATTCTGACTTTTAATCTGCCCATGCATGTATGTGTGTGTGTGTGTTCTCTGATTGTGTGGGAAAACAACCCTGAGAGTCAGATGGGAGATCATGGCCCCTCCTCACCTCGCTCCTCCCCCCTTTTGCTGACATTTGTCTACCTGTATGTGTCAGTGTGTCAGACTGCGTGCGTGTGTTTCTGTGTGCTCAGCAGCCTGTGAAAGCCAGAGAGCGAGCGGTGTTTCAGGAAAGTGGTTGACTGGTCAAGTGGCCAAGTGGAAAACGACAGCTCTGGAGAGGCAGGTGGGAGAAAAGAAGAGGGGTGAGGGAGAGGAGAAAAGAAGGCAAACAGGGCGAGACTTCGGAGGGAGGGAGGGAGATTGGGTCAGATAGAGACGGATAAAGTGCAAGTGAACAAAGAGTAGTGAGGGGGAAGAGACTGACAGCAGAGCAGACATTCCCCAGCGGAGGGAGACTGAGAGCAAGGAAGACTGCTGAGAAGGTCAGACTGACAAAATGCTGAGGAGGAAAAGAAGTGTTTCATTTGGTGGATTTGGATGGTATGTTGATTTCACATTTGATGCTTGTGTGTGTAACTGACAAATTCATTCTGCGTGCATACCCAGCATGGCTGCTACGGTTAAAGTTCTGCCGTAAAAGTAAACGCTGCACATTGAGTTTGACAGGCTGTACATTCGCTGGTGTTTACTGCTCTGGGTGGTGCACAAATGTCAACTGTTTCAGGAAAAGGAAGGATGGGTGGAGGGCTGAGACTTCTCTGTGTCACACCTTTAACACTTTGTCCTCATTTGTCAGCCATGTGGGTGCATGTGCGTGTATGTGTGTGTGTGTGTGTGTGTGTGTGTGTGTGTGTGTGTGTGTAGATGTACAGTTTCACCCTGTGCTGTCTCCACTGGGGGAAGGATTACAATCAACGGGCGGCTTTGTCTCTGCCTGCTGTTGATGCTGCAGCTCTAACTGGTCATGTTGTCTTACTCCACTGGCAGAGATGTGTTCCTATCATGCAGCACAGCAGAAGCTGCCAGGGAGCCCATTTAGCGCTTAATGCGCTGACATACTTGGATGGAGTGTTTTTGTGCGGGCTCCCTTGTTGATCGTCATTCTAACACTGACGAACCGCTTCAGAGCACTTAACCTTCCCCAACTAGGCCAAAGCAGTGTATCCATCCTGACCGGCAGCCATACCATGCAGCAGACAGAGCTTAGGAGCATCATGATACATGTCAGAGGGCGGGTTAGCGACTGTTTTCTATCAAACTGATAAAAAAAGAGCAAAAAGAAAAGTAATAGTTCTAAAAACCTTTCTTATGTGTGAAGCGAATGAACTGAGTTTCAGAGAGGAGAGAGTTTGTAGGGAATGCAGAGAAGAAAGAGTAGTATATCTTGAAGAGTATGTACAGTAATACTTTTTAAAGGGGTATTCCAACATTTTCTAGTCTGGTGAGCTGGAGAGTAAAGCATCCCCCAGCTCCAAAAAGACGAAAGTCACCACTGAAGAGTATTAACAGTACTCTAACAGTCCAATGAAACTCTCTTAAATTTAAAGGAACAAGGGACTTTTCTTCCCACCCCCACCCACTCTTGTTGTGGTTTTGGAGGTGGTGGTGGTGGGGGATTCTTAAAATCTGAATGCCCTCCCCAAGAACAGGGAGACAAGGTGAGAGAATGCAGCAAGTAAAGGAGCTCTACTGTATATGTGGTTCAACATCAACACTACCATGTTTTCAGCTAAATGTAATTCTATATTTAACCTGTATTTAAACAGGCGAAACATTAAAGGTGCATTGCACAAGTTGAAATGCTAAATATTATTACTTTCTTTCCCCAACATTCTTTTACAATTGCCTGATGTGTAGAATGAGTCGATCTCTATTCACCTGAGCTGCCTCTATAGTTCCGTTTCTGCTGCTCATTGGCCGTGGTTACATGGGTTTTTTTTTTATATGGAATTGATCATTCTGAATTAATTAATTCTGAATTAAAATCTTGTCCTTCTGGTTTACATGGAAATATTAGGTTTACATGGTGAACACACATTTCTTAATTCCGCTTTAAAGCCAGGGGTTGGGAAGGGCTCGGATTGGTTGGATGGTGGATGTGATGTAACATACGTACGTACGTCTGCAGGAAGTTAAAAACCGCTTTGTTTCTTTCCAACAACAACAACATGAGAAATATATATATATATTATTCTATATATATTGTCAATAATATATTGTCTTGTCTTGCACTTTTTTATTAATTAAAAAAACATTTAAATTTAGTTTTATCTCCAAAAAACATTTGTTTGTGTGTTTTTAAATGTTCAGCATTCCTACTTGTCATTCAGCAACAATCACAGCATTGTAAGATAACTAAACATATTAATTAACAGATACTTTTACTTTTATTGGGAAAATATTTTAAAAATATAAAGCCCCTTTGGGTTACACTGGCAGTATTAGTATTAATAATACACAATATAAATTAAAACTGTCCTGATAAACAGGTAAATAAATCCAGTCTAGTCTGCTGAATCATGTTGGTTCTATAGCAGTTCGGAAGCTTCCCCAACTTCCAGTCGATGTAAACACACAGAAACTACGCTGAATGATTATCCACTAAAACACAGACATGATGCTCCTGGAGCGCATATGAACACACGCAGGAACGTTCAGACAGCGCGCTCCGATATAGGACGCTAAGCTAACCAGCCCTACCCTGCATTAGAACTGGCCTGACACGGTTAGCTTTGGTTGGGAATGACTCTAAAACACACAAACACACTCACCTCTTATCAAAAACAGTCTCATGGTTTTATAGAACAATCAGTCTGTAACGATGCAGCCAGAGGAGCAGGGGGACTTTAAGAAGCTTACGCTAACTGCTAACCGCTCCGTCACGGAGCTTCTGCCACATTCATATTTCGGGTCTTTCACTAACATTACTGCTCATGGGTTGTAGAAGATTGTGATATTTATTAAAACACCGGCTGATTCTGCAGCAGACACAGCTGTCAGAACTTACCACCATGTTAGCCTGCTTGCAGCTTTCTACCTGCAGCACACAAACACACACGGTGGAGGTGCAGCTTCAGCTGCTGATTGGCTGTTACACAGTGTATCCAGTATGTGGGAGGAACGATGCATCAGACACAGAGAGGGAGAGGAAATACAATCAGATGCATCAGAGCCAACATTAACCCGTTAGGAGAGAAGCATTCACGCCGGCAGTCACAATGCCGATATTTAGGCTGGTAACGAGTAGCCGGCTGGACTCAAGCTTGTGGAAAACACTGATTAAGGTTTACGTGATAGGAGATGAGAGAGCAATAAGCTAATTTGGAATTAGAAATGGAATAAACCAGCCACTTTGTTCAGAATTTAGTTTAATACAGAATTAACATTTGCATCAGGAACTAAGTGTTTACATGGCCATTTTTCATCTGTTAAGCGAAATTAAAGGGGCTTAATTCGACTTAACAAGATCTGACTCAGTGCTGCTGCGACAGTCGCTGTGGGTAACTGCAGCTGCCAGCGAAGCGGCACGGGAGCTCAAGACACTTTACTGTACAGACTGTCCGTCTGCTGCTGATAAAGTCTTCTTTTTCTTCGTGTTGACACTTTTTTGTGGGCTTAGAGTCGATGCAGAAGCATCAGTAAGTATCCCTTCAGTGTTTGAATCTGAGCGGCGGCCATGTTCTTCGTGTTCTGTCAGCAACGCGCATACAGCGTCAATTTACGTCACATCCCTATGACTGTGCAGGAAATTCCCATTGAATAAACTTGTAAGGATTGTACTGTAGGACCATAAACACTATCGAAACGAGGTTATTAATAATGAGCAGTCTTTGAAATCGTTGACCAGATTCTTGTTTACAATGTTGGCCAATAATTCTGAATAAACACTGTTAAAACTTATGATTTTACTTATTTTTTGCTTTAAATCAGACTTGTTCACCTTTTTTTTAACATGCTGTTCATGTTTCTAATTAAGCTTACTCGTCAATGCCGCAGTTAAAGGCATCACAGCCATGTAGGATCCCCCTGAGTAAACAATTAATAATGTGAAGAAATATAAAAAATATTACAAACTTTGCTTTACTTTTTGTAATAATATAATACAGATGGCCACAAAATTTATAATATACGGTTTATTATTACTCAATAAGTCTCATTAACATGTGTCACTCTTTTCCAACTCTGAGCCCTTACCTTACCCCCCACCACACACGCACACACACGCACACACACACACACACACACACACACACACACACACACACACACACACACACACACACACACAACAAATCTAATGACATGAATACACTCTATGAGAGAATTTAAACTACAAGCAAAAGATATGCTATTTGTAATGTAGAACACAATGTATATTAAACATTCATGGCCAACTGTAATCCATGTGAAAAAGATAATAAAAAAATCCCACGCAAGATATTTATATAGCGATTCAGTGATTTTGATGGTGATGTTTCTTTGTCTCAAATAATCTAGAATGACATGTTTGATTCAGTCAGAAAGAGGGTGGTGAATATCTTCAACAGCCAGGAGATGAGAGCACAGACTGCAGCATCATTACACTACATGAAAAAGGCCATGTAATATGTGCAGGATCAGATACAATTGTGGCAGTTTAATGTCACTGCAACGGAGCAGATAATGAAATCTGAAGAACCAGTTCAGCAAGAACTGTTGCTAAATTAATTGTTGCACATGTTGTGCACAAGCGTACACTTGTTTTCCTGACATTTCAAAGGCTGCTAGCAACATGGTCTGTAACATCATTTGTATCTTTGTGCTGTATTTTCCTCTGCTGGCGTCCTGCAATGCGTCACTGTCTCTCATGTCTTTCTGTATTGCTGGGAAACATTCAAATTATATTTAAAGCATTCAGGTTTTGTACTGGCGTTGTAAACATAGCCTCCATTGTGTGTTTCTATGCTGTGCTGATGTTGCTCGTCTGCTGTATTAGCACGTTTCTCACGATAAACATGGCTCACTCTCCAAATTAATAGGATTAAAGACTTAATGTTAGAACACATTCCTTGGAGAGGGAACATAAGTAAACAAACCCTCTTTCATTTCTAAACTCAGATGTCAGGAGTAAATTTGAAATCATCCAGGTATCCTGTATTTGCTGCAGTGATGTATCATTGTCCTGCTGTGTAAGCCAATTACAGCCAAATATGTCAGACTTATGATTTCACATTTGACTCTTGAAAACTTGAACATCCAGAGGCATCAGTTTATTACCCGACACCTAAATCCTCTGGAAGCACAACAACAATCCACTACACCTTAACTCTGCTTACCAGCTGAAGTGTTTGTTCCAAAATTGATCCTCATCAGACATAGCACTGTTATGACAAAACATTTTAGCTTTGATCACATCTGTCCAAAGAACATTGGGTCTACTTGATAACTGAGAAAAAGTTACCTCTGTGCGTTCCTGCTCTTGTCCTCGATCTCATCAGAAAACATATCAATTTAAGAAAAAGCTGTTGCATTTCTTTTAAAAGATAGGAAAAGGCAACCGCACTACAAATTAAGCTTTGGTGTGAGTCTGCAGCACTGAAATTACTGATATCCTAAAAATATTCTGCAGAGTTCTTCAGATGCTTCATCTAATTCAATCTCAGCACATTACACATATATATTAAGTATGTGTGCACATATTTTGATATTTAATGTTATTATTAATGTAAGTAATTTAGAAACAAAAGGAAAAGGCACAAATGTGAAACATGTAGCAGGGTGTTTATTCCTCTGTCCTTTTATTTCTCCAAAACCATCCCAGTTGAAAAGATAAATCTGGCAGAGCACTGGCCTGAAGGTTGTGTTTGCAGGAAACTGTGGAATTATCGCTCTCCATTCATAGAGGATGGTCCTATATGTGCCACAGAAGAGCTTAAAGTAAGATTTGGAGCTTGTTAGCTTTAGAAAGCGGACAATTCATCTCTGAACATGTCTGTTATCTAAATACTTCTGGGTTATGCAAAATAAACTGTAGTTTTCTGGTTTGTTCATATGCAGCTTTGCTAACCTAAACCAAGCTGCCATCATCTTTTTAGAGAGAATAATATTTCTCTTCATCATACAATAAAAGAGGTAGCTCTTGGCTTTTTTCTTTTTTGGCAGTTTCTCAGAGCTTTGCATGATTGAACTTTGGGAATGAACTTGCTGTTTCCACCCATGAATAATCTTTCTCACACTAGAATTGTAGGCTTCAAATAGTTTAGAAATGGTCTTTTAAGCTTTCACAGATTGATGGGCAACAGTTAAGGTGTGTTAACTTACGCCTGAATGCTCCAGACCAGCAAGCTGCCAAAACATCTGCTTTTATAGAGGTGCACACTTGCTGGTAGCTTAATCACTTCATCACGAACATTGTGATTGTCAGCACTCGATTGTTATTTGACTTTTTGTGGAAGTAGTGTTTCACACATTGCTTCCGCATTTGGTCTAAAGTGTTATATTAATAATACAATAATGAAACTGTGGCTGTGTTCATTTCTGTTTACCCAGTTAAATGTGTTTGCAAAGACAGGATAATCCTTTGATTGTGTCCAGATGTTAAAATGAAATCTGAGCTGAAACATGGTATGCTTTCTTTTCTGCACACACATAACAGACAAACAAAATTTAACCCTCAACACGTCTACGAGCAGTACCCAGAGTGCAAAGTTGTGACAAACAAGCACTCTGATTGTCCATGCTTACAGTATAAACACTAAGCAATGACGCATGCATGAAGACACCTATAAACAGAGACAAACCAGTCTGGGCAGATTGCAGAGAGGCAACCTTGTTAAAAGAAGCCGGCTGGCAGAAAGCACGCTCTGCTTTATGTTGACACTCATCTGACCTGTGCATTAGCTGCGCCTCAGGCTTAGCTGCACCTTTGGAAATTAGTGTGATTATTTCTGGCCTTTGTGACCTGCTTATGGAGGTTGTGGCATATCTGTAACTCATGCAAATTTATATGCCATATGTGCATTGCACAGAGGATCCATATCAATTAGGATGTCATATACTGTTGATAATAAAGCATCACATGACCGTGTTTTAAAAATACCAAAGCACCCGGGGGACTCGAGCGGAGATGAAGTCATGTATCTCACTCCTCACCTCTTGGTTTGAGTGCACATTTCCCACTGTTTATGTCCTCATTACTGTAAAATAGGAGCACTTACAGCAAATAAT
The DNA here is from genome assembly GCA_036024015.1 of Craterocephalus amniculus. NCBI lineage: Eukaryota > Metazoa > Chordata > Actinopteri > Atheriniformes > Atherinidae > Craterocephalus > Craterocephalus amniculus. Next base: position 5,900 of record JAVQJG010252412.1, on the reverse strand, counting down.
TTAATTGTTGCTTTGGAAAAAATCAATAATGTTCTCTTTGTGTTTATGTGTGTGTCTGTTTGTTCTCCTGCTTCCTCTCCAGGATTGACAAGTCTACTTTGTCTGCACTGAAAGCCCGGTAAGCTCCCTTTCAGATCCTCATTTCAGAAATCTGTTTGCATCAGACTTATGTGTGGGTAATCTTCAGGCGTTTGTCAGTGATGTTAAGTGTGTGTAAATAGGCTTGTGGAGAGTTTCTGGAAAGCAAAGATTTGTAACTGTTAACTTAAGGTTTAGTCACATTGCATTTACTTATAATCTGCCTGTTCTGTACGTTATCATCAATTGAGTCTGACCTCATCAGTCTGTTCATCGTTGAACCACAGAATGTTCCCTTGAGGATCAAACACACTGAGACTGGTCAGTCTCATTTCACTGAAAGATGAACTAATTTCTTTCTTTTCGTCCGAAGTTTTGACAAAATATTAAGTAGCAGGAGGTCCAATTGACGTCTGCAGCGACCGAGTAATGAAGCTGGAACATGATGGGTTTTTTTTCTTATTTAAATTAAGGCAAGTTTTTGCCTGAAGCAGTACTTCTTCAACCTGAGGAGTCTGTTGATCACAAAGACTGTAGTTTCACCATGAATGTGATTCATGAAAATGAAGCCATCCATTGGTTATATCTGCTTATTCCAGGTCTCTGGTTGACTGAAGTCTATTCCAGGCAACAAAGTGTTGAGCAGGGTTTATCCTGAACATTTCACCAGTCCATCGCAGAAAATGAAGAAGCAATTTTCTAGATTATTGTCTTTCTTTTTTTAAAATGTGTGTCTCAGGTCAAAGAAATACATGAAGAAAACTTTGCATCATTATTACACATTTAGCCCCTTTTGTAACTTCAGTCAGACCGCTTGACCAACAAACAATCATATTAGCCCTTTGTTAATCCACATGTTTAAGTTTCAGCAGTGTAACTGTGATGATGCCAGAATTGTGATGATAGTTTTGCATCACAATGTGATGTAAACTTGTTACCTTATGTGGCAGGACAAAGGACGGCCCAGGCAGCGATTGACACAACCCACTGGGTGAAAGCCATGCATGCTTACCGTTTAGCCAAATGGATCGATCCCCGCCCGGGCCCTCCTTCGTCCGTATTTATTCACGTACCGTATGAGCCTTACTCAGTATTTTTTTATTTCTTGTCTTCCAAGCGAGGCAGACAGCAAAGAAACAAGTCAATAGTCAGGACAATTTTGGGTCTCATGGAATTTATTGTTGGTTCTGTCGCATGTGTAGCACAGCGTCACAAACAAACTCCTCCCAATCCTGAACATTTCATCACATTTGTGACATTTTTATTTAATCCAAGACATTTTTAAGAATATTTGTAATGAAAACACAAGACTGCGAGGGTTTGGGGCCTTGGGACCGTGTGTCTTTATTGTGATTCTGCAATGCTTTATGACGTAACTACATCGACATTGCCATTCCAAATTCTGGTGGGAGACTTTGCTGCAAGTAGCGTGGAATTGCAACATGGATAAGGGTCAAGACAGACAACCTGTTCTTTGATTCTAAATTTCTAATTCTAAATTCATGAAAATGCAATTCTTATTTCATATGGTTTTAGCACAGACACAATATTGCAATGAACAACATGTTGTATTTCTACTTTCTACTTTAAAGAATGCTATTTCTGTCTTTTTAAAGTTTTTTTCCCTCTTATATCTCTTTAATTACAGTAAGTATGATGTTTTTTGTTGGTCTGTATCAATAATACAGAATTTCCTTATGCATACTTCTTTAATAAGAAAGACTGGAAGCTGTGACCCTGCAGAATCCCCTTGCAGGCGTTTGTTCAGAAATGTCATTTTCCGCATTGACAAGTTGTTAAAGCCTACATCTCAAGGCTGATGCTGTGATGAATAACTGCATTGTTTCCAAGCGCCTACAAACCTATCCACTGTAAGGTGACTCTGAAAGTTAGCTCCTCAGCCAGAAGCTCTTTGTTCAAACCGTGCTGAGGTCAACTTAGGATGCTGACAGTTTCTGTGGATTTCTCCTGATCCGTCATCATGGACTCTGCGTCTGCGTAGGTGTTGGAGCGGGGTCACCCACAGCTAAATTATGGGTGAAGTTCAACCGCCGGGTTAGGGAAAGTCTTGTTCAACTTGGCAGTATTGTATAAAAGTTTTACTCAACAGTTTTTAGCTTGGACAGTCTTTACTGCAGTAGATGAGTTACTGTCCTCCATTTATGACCAATCACAGTTGCAGCAGAACTTACTGAATAGATACCTAATTTATGTTTGTATCCCTGGGTTGATGGGTTCACTTTCAAACTGGATGTGTGATTTTTTTGTTGAGAAAGGAACAGACAATTTAGACAAATTGCATTAGTTTTGATTTACATGTATGCAGCTGTATTTGTGCGATTAACTCTGCATTGGCGCAGAGTGCAAGTGATCACTTCTACAGTTGTACAGTTTCTTCTTGGAAAGCTCTTATTATGTATGCACAGCTTCTCTTTGTTTAAACAAACTGCTGGCGAGCCTCACCGAAGGAGGTTGCCGTAGTGATGAGAGGCTGGGGTTTTTGTGCAAATGTACGTGTGTATTCATATGAAGTCTCTCCGTTGCCACATTCATACTCCTTGCACATGCAGAATTAACAGAATCAAAGAAAGATGATTTAGTTTCTGTTGAAATCTTTGTCACCACATCTTACCTGTTGCATCAACACCTATTATACTCTTACCTATTTATTTTTGTGCATGTAAGTATAGATTATAGAGCTATAGAGCATAGATTTTGACAATAAGTTGATCATTAAGACTACTTGTGCATATTGGACAGTTCATACAAGAAAAATAATCTTATTAAGAGAAAATCTGACATGCATTCATTCATTCATTCATTCTTCTTTAACACAAATTCAACCATTTATTTTAGGTTTTGAGCCTTTATCGAGCAGCATTTTCAAACTGTAGACCATTGTGACAACAGTATCTCGACTTCTGCCATGGAAATATTAAGCAGTCATTTAGAGTGGCTTTTTTTATTGAAGGCATATTGCCATGTTATTGAGAATATTTAGTCTCAAAGGGAAATTGAAAAACTAATTGATGCTTTGTCATCAAAGCTTGGTAATTGCAATGCAGTTGTAGCTGGTTGTCCAAAAAAGAAAAAAAAGCTCCTTTAATATCTTTCAGTTGATCCAGAAGTCTGCAGATAGTGGAGTAAGAAGCAAAATTTAATTATATCAGTCCAGTTTAAACCTCCATTCACTAGCTCCATAAATAATTCAGAGTTGAATACAGAATCCTATAATCATCTTAATGATTTAGCCCCATCCCATATAAAATATTTTGTTGTTTTCTATCCACAATAAACTTTCTGTTCCCATTGTAAAGTGTCCTTTAGGCAGAACTCTTAGTTTTCCAGATCCTCATTCACTGAACCACCTGCTGGTTTGCATGCATTAGACGAGCCTCAAACTTTTTGACTCCCAAAGTATTCAACGACCTTGTGTTTGCAGAGATGTGCTTTTTTTATTGTACAGGGGTTAAAATGTAACTATTGGGGAGAAATTTCTGTTAATTTACTGTTTTTTGTGCACTCTGGAACTGTGATGCTAGACTTGTATGCTATATTTATTTGTTTTTATTCTTATCTGTTATTATTTGTTATTTTGTAAGTTGTGTCTATTGTATTGTTTTTTTTGTTTTTTTTAATGAAAAACTGACAGTTGTTTTAACTCAAAATGATCAAATCACAGTTTAAATTAAGTGACTTAATAACATCAATGCTTGACGTTTTAACTTCAGTGATTGAGGACCCGAGCTGATTAAGGTGGACAGAAGAAAAAAGATCATAATAAGAGAAGAATACTTTTGAGCTGATAAAGCTGTATGTTTATATTATGTAAAAATCTAATTATTTTATATTCATTTTGCATTGAGTTGCAGGTACACATTGGCTGCTTCTGTTTTATAATGATGAAAGTCACACAACAAAATCAAAGTCCTTAGTAAGGTAGGACATACTTCAGTGTGAGACTCAGTTCAAGTGTCAAGCAGGGCACGTTCCACAACAAGGAAAAAAAAACCACCCATGGCAGGTTTTCAGCTGTGTTTTAGACATAAAGCTTCAAGGTAGAAATGACAAAGCATCTAAATGTGTTACACGTGAAGTAAGACGAAAGCAGATGTGCATACAAAGGGGCACCGAGTGTCTCCCTGGGTTCCCACATGGCCAGGTGTCATCAGAGCCTCTGCTTTGGAGTGGCTCTGAATATGAATGAGTGAGTCGTGACTCCCGCTGGAGATGAAGCTCTGCCGGGACATTGAACGGCACAGATTTGTGTGTGCATGAGGTCCAGATGTTCAATTTGGGTAGTAAAAGAATATAGCAGCATGAGAAAAAAGAAGTTGGGAACGCAGGTAATGAAGGGAGAAAGAAAAGAAGAAAAAGAAAGGAAAAGAAGAGAAAATATTATAATAATAATTAATGTAATGAAAAACTGGATGGACCGGGTGGATGTAGTTTTGAGGAGAGTGAATCAAATACTAATGACTGACATTTGTGCAGTGATTTTAGACAATGACCTCCATCTCTTTCCAAATGAAAGAGAAAGGGAATTCAATCGGTTGTTTTTTTGTTGAACTCCTAATAAAAAAAGGTTCCAGGAGGATTACACAAGAGCATTAAGCCACAGTAGAGGGAGGGAAGGGGGAATGAAAGGTGGAAACTGGGCCAGTGGAGTGGGAGGCCAAAGGGACAAAAACATCAGATGGCTAGCTCACTTCAAAGTTTGCGGCAGCAGGTGTCTGAGCTCCGTTTTGTCCTCCGCCTCCCTCTCCTGTCCTGTCTGTCCTCTGCTCTGCTTTTTATTCCTCTCTTGCTCCGACTCTATCCTCCCTCCTTCCACAGCTGTCTCCTCTCCCTTTCTTCATTAATCCCTCTGCTCTCTCCGCCTTCCCTGCGCACACTACACCTCATTAATAACTGCATAATCAAACTTGTGTGTCCATGTCATCTAAGTGTGTGTGCGTGTGTGTGTGCGCATTAGAGCAAACACATGCATCTATTTAGACTTGAAGTGGAGGTGAGGATGAATATTAAAAGTGGATGAACGGGGATAACAGAGGAGAAAGGGAACAGAGGGGGGCACAGTTGCACCACATCAGCTTCTTAATATTGTGTGACGATGCCGCGCAAACTGTGGTGAGTAACCACTGTCTGCTTTTCTGCTCTGTTTTTCACTCTTTTATTCTGAATTACACCGATTAATTTGGTATTATATTAGTAGATAATGAGTCTGAAAAGCAGATTATTTAACTGCTTTGTGCGTGTATGTGTTTATTTAAGTCTTGGATTGAATACTTTCCATTCCATGTTTTGTCTTATTTGGATTCATGATCATCCAATTTGTAGCAGCAAGAATTCTGACAGAGATGAGTATATTTTTTCCCAAAAAGGTCATATTTCTTCCTTCATGTTAAAGCCGAGATAATTAACTGTTGTAGTTGCTGTGTTTATGTGTTTAGAGTAAATAGGGCAGAAATCATTACTTTTTATGACATAGTTGGAAGATGATCACTTTCTACCTTATAAAATAAGGCAACAGAGCATGAAATGAGACGGGATCAGCAAATCTAGACTGAATTAAAGGGGGTTGAAATAATTTGGAGCAAAGGATAAAAAACTCCTTCTTTAGGATATTAGATGCTCCAGTCATAGGCTTTTCATTACAGAGCTGGATACCGATCAGATGATTGGCTTTGTTTGTGTGAGGCGTATGCACAAATACAGCCGTCAGGCTGACAAATTAATTTCTCTGCTTCTAAGGAAAACTGCTTTGTGGCCGTGTCACAGTCTAATACTTTAAGAGCTGCTTGTTTTGCATTTTGTCCATT
>JAVQJG010252383.1:0-10387 GCA_036024015.1 Craterocephalus amniculus | reverse complement strand
TCTATCTATCTAATCATTTCTTTAAGTGCACAGTGGCAGATTTGGAATGCTTGTGTCTTATAAGGGGTGGGTTGGGTAAAAAGTGGTACTCCTCTTGTTGGCCTACACTAGAGTCCAACATGCAGTCTTATAATATACTACACTGTGACAAGTTTTACGACATATAGGCTACATCAATTTAAACTTTTACCAAAGCACTTTCTCTAAGTATTTATCTGTCTTTCTAAGTAAGCATACTGTATTTCATTTAATGTGTGTCCTTATTGTAACCTCGATTTTTGTCCTTTCCTATTTTGAGGACTCTTCCTTATCAAAGTTGACTACCAACGAATACATGCAATTGGTATGTATGAGGTAGTTCCCCTTTTTTCTAAACATCTTAAAGCCATTTGCACAGCTTGTGCAATAGTTGCTATCTGTGCCCTTTGGTGCTTGGCTTACTTTTTTTTTCTTTTTTGCAGCTGCTTCCAGCATGCAAGGCAAATGTCTGATCATGTTTTTTGTGTTTAAAAAGCTGGACATACTCATTGTTAAAAATTTGAAAGGTTTTCAAACCAGCCTTAAAAGAAAATCTGCAATATTTTGCTTTCAGTTTTGTTGAAGGTATCAGAATTAGCCACTTTTAAGTGCACAAGTTTAAATCAGTTTTGAAATTAATTTTAAGATTAGTTAAACGGTTATTATTATTATTCCTCATTTTAAACCAGTTTTCTGCATTTAACTGAGTTGTGCAGGTCAACAACATGGAGGACTTAGATTTGCATGGGGGAAGCCATCTAACTGACAGTTTCCCACCTCCCACTTCCAACCCTACTTGTCTCTCGCTTCCTTTAAAATCATCCTCTTTTGTTCCATCCTACCCAAAAGTGTGTGTTGATTCTGATGTCTGGCTCATGTATTCCATGCCTGAAGTGGTTGTGACTCAACTGTAGCCGAGCAGCTTTATCCATTATCTCTTCTTTGTCCCCTTTCAGCAGTGAACTCGATTTAACATGAAAGAATGTTTATTTGTGCCGATTCATGTTTGTTCTGAGGTCAACCTTCATCTTTGTGTGTCTGTTGTGTAGCATGTTTTATTTAATCTGTTTTCTGCCCCTCAGATTCCAATAATATCTGCAGATCATCTGAGTAGTCACAAGTACTTGACTCAAATGTAGTCCCTTTCAAGAACAGTAAGTTCCTATTTCAATCCTCCTATTCTCCCTATTCATTTTAAGCTTTTTATATCTATTCATTTTGTGCGGATCACAGTAGCTCAAGATTTTGTTGCCATGCACATAGAGTAAAGGCTGTATTTTCCCTTCAGTTACAAACACTTAAACATTGGTTTTATTCAAGTGAAATCCATAATCTCTTACAGATCAAGTGAATGTGTGCTGGCACCGTCCAAGCCAAAAGAGTTCAGCCTTTATGTACATAACCTTCAGAATGTCAAGCAATGGGACAAGGAGGGTGTGTCATCTCTTACCCGCCCGCTCCACATCGATGGTCTCGTCACATGCGTAAACATCAAGGGGTACAACACACGATCTGTGCCATCTTCCCACATATCAATAACAAGAAGAATATCAAGAAAGAAGAGAGAAGAAGATAGTTTTGTGCCATGGTCAGTGGGAAACGTTCACACAATACCTCTGTGTCTAATTAAATCATAGCACTCTGTTATCATCATTACGACATGCACAGAAGGTCAAGAGCGTTGTTATACGAGACAACATCAAGTGGTGGTACGTTTGTAGACCAAGATTTTTCTTTGTTTTTCTTTTCTTTAGTTTAATTAGTTCTGTTTCATTTTTTAATTGATAGCCATATTTCATAGTTTAAAGGTAAAATGAAAACATGCACCTTGAATTTGAAATGAGATCTAAAAGGCACAATGATTTTAACTTAAATTTTATTTGCCAAATGCATTAGGCATGGACAGTATTGTGTTTTTACAGCTACTAGTGAAACTAGATGTTGAAATGAGGGTCTTGGACATATGAATGTTCTGGGTAAACCAACATACCTGTGTACCTTGAAGGCACAGCCTGACTAGCTTTTCTTACCTTGTTGTGTGCCATCAAGGCCGTACAGCTAAAACCAGAGTGTTATCTCAGCAGTGTTATTTGTTTACCGAAGGTAAAAGTTTTGTTTGTTGTTTTTTTTCTTTTTTTGTATTGTTTTACATTCAGAATCTTTGTTTTGAGTGGGTTTTTTCTTATTCTATTTTTTTATTACTAATTAGTTTTTGAAAGTTGGGTTTTCTCCAAATTAATGTCCTTGATATTTAAGTTTGTGGTTTTTGTTTTGTTTTTGTTTCTAATTAAAAGTTGGTAGGTTTTTGTAAAAACAAAAATGGTCATCCTTGTTTTCATGAACTGGTGAAGTAGAAGGTGTAGTTTGAATTGGCATTGTGTTACCTTGTTGCCTTCCTTTTGAAGAGGAGCAGCTTTAAAACTGTGTCTCCAAAAAGCACTGTTGAGCCATGCCTTCATGGGAATTTAAAAGAACAGAACCGAACGTCTATTAGGTCATTTAAACCACATGTGCACTTGAATGATTACCTGTCCGGTCGTCCCTGTTTTGTTTTCTCAACCCATACTGAGTAAAGTCTCATTTCTTTGTTGAGATTCAATATGTTAGATCTTTGACTTGTATTTCAAGGAAAGCCTGAATTTTTCATCAACTTGCAGATCTGATTTTAGAAACCAAAGCACAGTTTTTCACTCAGTCTTATTCACAGATGGCTATTTAAACATCTCTGGGAGGCTTAATGAATTAAGGAAACATGTTTACCATATGTCATTCATCTGTGTGTTTGGTGATAATTTACCTTTTGTTATCACATCTTGTATCGCTACCGATTGTTATGTACCTAACAAGGCCTTAGATTACATTTAAAGAGTCAGTGCCCAATCAAATGTCCTCTCAATCACCATGCAGGAAAACGACACCAATGATCTTTTATAGTTCTCACATGTCGCTTTATTATCTTTCTTTTGTTTGTTTTGTTCTTTCTTTCTGTAAAAGAAACAATTACTCTCTTAAATTTCATTGAACTTATGTGTTATGTACTACTTAAGGATTTTAATCTATTTGAGTTATGTAGTTTTTAGACTTTTCTTTTTTTTTGTCTTACTATATTATTACTTGACAACATTGATATAGCCGTTGTAGATGTTAAGGTAGTATGGCATAACTTTTTCAAACCATATACAGAATAATCTGTTAGATATTCACTTCATTCATATAGCTGGATGTCCTTCTCAGTTGATGTTACATTGTCAGTTCATTTTATGGATGGGAAACGTCTCGATACAAGGAATGAGGTCGATTTATCTCTGAGTAGAGGAAAAAAAACTGTTTTAACCAACTTCAATTTTCCTTGTAACATGTACGCATCATGTTTGAAAATATTATAATGAAATATAGACTGTCCATGTTTTAGAGAGAAGATTATTTTCTACTGTATCCATTTCAAGATATATTTACTTTTGTTGGAATATTTCTTAAGTTTGCCCTGAATGTCAGGCCAAAACAAGCAGTGAGATTGATGTTGTGTTTGGTGAGATTTGGAGGGAGAAAGCAAATACTTTTCCACTGTGGAGGAGTCAGAAATGCTGCAGATAGTGAGTTCTAACCTAGGGGAAGAAGGTTGACTTTTTGCACTTCTGTATATAGTCAAATGAACAGAGAAAAATGTGTATCATATTGAGATATTATTTTGAATAAAAAAAAGATCTATAATTATAAGGAATTTTCTTAGATTAATTTAAATTCTTAAATTAGAAGACCAGCTGAAATTTGCTTGCAAAGAAGGGCACTAGTTTCTTGGCCAATGCATTCAGAGAAAGCTTTGCGCTTTTTGTCTTATTTTATAGGTGGCTCGTATCGCCGGAGAATGTTGCAGGGGAGTAAACATCCCCACGTCATGCTAAACCCATGCCTCTCATAGGACGACGTATCCAACAATGTGCATCTATCATTTGTTGGACTTGGTCATGCAGTATTGCTGCTACAGTTCACGAATAAATATATTTAAAAGAAAAAATCTTATATTATATTTTGATTTGACTGCATGTTAAAGTACAGTACAACCATGTAGACAAAAGACTGCATAGATATGTAAGGAAAGATAACACCTTCAGACAACAGAATACACAATACTTGTTTCTTTTAAATTATGCATACCTTAGGTTACATCCACAGTGGGGAAAAATAATATTTTAAAAACAAGTCATATTGCTCATATTTCCAAGAAAATGTGTTGTTTGAGAAAAAAAGTATATATAACATATTAGCACTCATCCACCCCAAATGTTTTTTCATAGAAAGAGGATTACAGTAGACATTGACTCACAAGCAGTTGTTCCTGCTTTCATAACTGTGCACTCAGCAGGCGAAGTCTCATCACACCAAAAGCATATTTGGCAAATTAGTCTTGAAAATGAATGCAACAGTGACTGTCATTGTGCTTCTGACTGAAGCTTGCTTCATATAGTCGCTGCAGAACCAAAGCACCATTTTTTTCTTTTCTCCAAATCAATCTTCTGGCTGCAACTGAGGTCTCTCTTCCCTGCTGGGTACACATGTACGCTTTGACTTGCTTTTTACTTGTAAGAGCGCCCACCAGTTATGTATTTGCTAACATGTGCCACACAACAATATAATGTTCTGTCTTCAGATTTGTTTATGCACATTTTATTGTTGCCATCATTTACTCTTGCTGTATGGATTTCAAGAAAACAACAAAAAAATCTAAATAAAACAATGTTTGATTTGCTCATACAACAGTCATGTGGTCACTGTCTCTGGCTACTGGATGTGTGGGTTCTTTCTTTTTTTTAATAAAACGTTCTTTTCTTTAAACATGGACATCATTATGGAAGTATCTATTTCCTCCTTGGTTGAGTCAGTTCTTTTCGTGAAGGTGACATTGTCAGTATTGTTCCTGAAGTTTTAGTTTTGTGAGCAGTTGTCTTCACCTCGAGGTTTCAGGGCCATCGGGAATGAAAAGAAAAATCTGGAGCAGCTCTCTGGAGAGTGAGGTTATATATCTTGAAAGTTACCTGATTTTCCTCAGGGAGTTGTGAGGAGATTCTATGCTTTAAAAAGATTTAAACTGAACTGAACCCAGCTCACAGACAGACTACTTCTGTTCTAAAAGGAATCAACCAAACACTTTTCACTTTTTAGTGCAACACTTTAGTTACATTTCCTCATTTAAAGAATCCTTGCTCAACGAGTTAATCTATTTGTGAAATTTGCCAAAATGAAGGCAGCCGTGAGCTGATGATGTTTGGGGACCTCAGGTCAAAATGAAAAATGTATTAACAGCAAGATCTTTCCAGTAAATCTGTGAAGCATAGTTTGTACCCATGAAAATAATTCTGACAAATATTTCCGTCCGTAGATGCATTTTTGTAGCAGTTAATGGTTCTTTGTTATGATCATTTTCTCATACGCCTGAGCATACTCCTGAATTTTCAGGCATTGCTCATTTTAGGGCAAACCAGGAATTAAATGAACCAGGGCCATAAAAACCTTCAACTTTTGCTCTTTGTGAAATTTATCATGGACACCTTAGTGTCTTGAAGATTGTTTTGCTGTGGTGTAAAAGAAGTTACCTTGAAACCATTCTTCCCTCTGCCAGGAGAATGTTCTCTTTGCAAATCCAAAACGTAACCAAAAAAATGGGAGAAAATGGTCCTCCAGAAAGGTTTCACAGTACACACAGTACTTTTACAGTATGACTCTTCTATGAAGGCCTTATGTACACAAATATGGTTGGACAACACAAAATAGCCCCCCCCCCATTCATATTTTCATAAATCCTTTAATGTTCAAATGTGTGTGTTTGATTAGCATTTTTGAGGAGGCTCACAATGAAAACCCTCTATCTATACTATGCTGATGACACCCAGCTTTATATGGCCGTGTCTCCTGATGACCCCAAGTCTTTAGATCCTCTTTGAATCTGTATTAAAAGAGGATCTAATGTAGTAGACAATGGATGGTGTCAGACTTTCTCCAGCTCAACCAGGACAAAACTGGCTTTAGTCATTGGTGAAACCCAGTGAGAGACACTGTCAGCACAGCTATAATCACTGGTTACAACTCCCTGTATTGCAGTAAAAAACAATCAGGGTATTACCTATGACTCCAGTCTCGAGCTACATATCAGAAACAGGACTGTTTTTTATCATCTCAAAAATATTGCAAATTTTGACAGTTTCTCAAACAAATCAGTGCATAGACACTTATTTTTTCTCATATTTATTATTGAGAGTAGTGCTGCAGGGACATGGAGAAGGAGCACATTACTCCGGTTTTCAAGTCTCTGCACTGGCTTCCTGTTAGTTTTAGAATTGATTTTAAGATTCTCTTACTGGTATTTGGCTCTTAATGGCTTCTACCCTGAATATTTATCAGAACTGTTTTTCACATTATGAGCATCAGGTATGCAGGTAGGGGCTTTTTTAACTCCAGAGCCAAACCTCATATTGTGAAAGCCTTCAGCCACCATGTTCCATGCTTATGCAACAGCCTTCCTGAACACCTGGTGTTTTGCCTATTTAAATGTCCTTTTACTAATTCATTTTGTTCCCTTTTTTGTACCTACTGTATGTTTTAGATTATTTTTATTGTTTAACTGATTTTATTCAATTACTTGTTGATTTAATTTTACTTATCCCTTGTCCTATGTTTTTTTCTCTGATTTTTCCTCACAATAGCCCATACTGTTTTTTGTGGGCAACAGCATTTTGAGTTACACATTTTATGAAAAGTGCTGTGTAAATAAAGAAGGATTGATTAATTAGTTACTGATTAAGTAATGTGACTTATTGACTATAGTGACTGGCCTCGTTAGCAGATGGGCTTGTATATAATTAAAGGGAAAATGCGCAGCTGAGCGAAGTGACCGTGAACATGTATGTGCGGACAGAGATCGTGCACAACAGGCCACAGCCTTGTGTGTCTGGTCATCTGATCCCTGTGACGGGGAATTTGGGTGGCGGCTCCTTTAAGAAAACGGAACTGAGCCTCGGCTTTTGACGCGCTGAGGATGTGGGCAGGAAACGCCATGCAAGAGCAAAGGAGCGATCACGCTTCCCCGCACCGTTGCACAATACAGAGCAATCAAAATGTGCTTTAACCAGCCACGCTGATGTCTAGGAGCGGTCACAATCCTCGGATCTTTGCTCCGCGGCCCTTCCACTGCCGGCTAGGAGGACCTGACTGCTATCCGAGCGACAGGGCAGCCTTCCCAGGCTGCTCGGTTTGAAAACATCGGGGCTGGTCAGCGGGGTGGAAGAGAGAAGAGGCTTCGTCGCTGAAAAAAAGGAGGTGTCTGCCTTTTTTTTTCTCCCCTTTAGCCATGAGGGAGTACAAAGTGGTTGTTTTGGGCTCGGGTGGAGTCGGCAAATCCGCGCTGACGGTCCAGTTCGTGACGGGCTCCTTTATCGAGAAGTACGACCCCACGATAGAGGATTTCTACAGGAAGGAGATCGAGGTGGACTCGTCCCCGTCGGTGCTGGAGATCCTGGACACGGCTGGGACCGAGCAGTTCGCCTCCATGCGAGATCTCTACATCAAGAACGGGCAGGGGTTTATTTTAGTTTACAGCCTGGTCAACCAGCAGAGCTTTCAGGACATCAAGCCCATGAGAGACCAGATCATCCGGGTGAAGAGATACGAGAGGGTGCCCATGATCCTGGTGGGAAACAAGGTGGATCTGGAGGGGGAGCGAGAGGTGTCTTCCGGGGAAGGCAAGGCGCTGGCTCAAGACTGGAGCTGCCCGTTTATGGAAACTTCAGCCAAAAATAAAGGATCAGTCGACGAACTGTTTGCAGAAATAGTGAGACAGATGAACTATTCAGCAGTTCCCAGTGGTGGCGACCAGTGCTGCTCGTGTGTCCTGCTGTAAAACCGGTTTTTATTTTTTATTTTTTTAAACAGGCGCACATGAGGAAACTGCGCAGACCAGAAGTTGTGCTGCAGGGCTTCTTCGCGAACGTTTCTCTCCTCACACTGTTGTCTTATTGTTGCACACAAACAAACAAAAATCGACAACAACAATCGATTATGTATCATAGTCTGGAAAAGTGTTTACATGACAAAGTACTGGAATGTTTGGGGATCTTTATTTTTCCTTCGTGTTTTTGTTTGTTTTTTAAATAGCTTTGTATTTGACACTTCTCTGGAATTGTGCCTCAATGGGAATGTCTAAATGTGAAACCTAAGAGACACGTCTGTTTTATTTTTCTAGCTTTTTTTCATAGTTTACTGTCATATCTTCTGGGCTTGGTTCTTCTGTTTTATAAACTGATTGTGGTGGTAATAATGATGATGATGATGATGATGATGGTGGTAGTGTGTGCAGGGGGGGAGGGGGATTATCATATGAGAAAGAAGATAGGCACTTTTAGGGCCTTTTTGGTTGGAGAAGGCCTGAAAGCATTTTTTCTTTTAAAAACTCAGAAAATCACCACTCAAGCCTTGCAAAGGTTGCTCAGATCCATTCTCATGTAATTCCTCCCAGTTGTCAAGTATAATCCAAGAGGCACAGACCCCCACGCCCCCACTGACACAGGAGCTTTGGGCTGAAGGTGTGTTATGCTTGTATTTTCCCACGCCCCTCCTTCCCTCTCCAGTTTTTTTTTTATTTTTATCACAGATCTCGCACCCAGCTGATGGTGTGCCTCCTCAATGTGTGCGGACAAGGACGTTGGTGCACTGCTGTCGCTGCATGGGGAAAGCCACAAACCCCACCCCCCACCCCCCATGTCAAGTGCCTTCCCTAAGATATCTCCTGTGACTGTGCCAACTGATGAGCCAGACTTCCTCTTCAGTGCGTTTCGATGGCAATCAGAACTTTTTACACTCTGATTTCATTTGGTATCAAAGTTTACGGTCCGGAGGCGAAGCTTGTGATAGGCCTGCTGTTTCAGGGTCAGATTGTCTAGGTACTAGTCTAAGAAAACAACAGGAAAAAAAAACTTTTCCCCACTGGGATTTTCTGTTAAGTGAATGGTAAGCCATGTCTGTATGTATTATCTTGACTTTTCTTTTTTCTAAAATGTGACATTTTTGACTTACTGTAATTGTAAATCTCCTTTTGGATAAACCTGCCATCCGCCTGTCAGTTTTGAGAGAGTTGTAATACAGAACTCATTTTACTTAACTCGGCGTGTGGTGCCTGTCTCTGCTCCTATGTGTCCATACAGTTTGCTTAAAGGTATATTTGATTTCACTGTATCCAATTTAGAAAATGATTAATCCATTCATTTGAGTTTTTGATAATAAATGACTGGTATAGTAATACATGCAGCAAAAGCTTCAACTGGAAGTCATTTCAAAATTGGTATATTGGGATTTGGTCTGTTGTCATTCAAGTTCTTTAAGACTTCAGGGAACTGTGGCAATAAATGCCATTTGAAAAGTTATGAACGGCTTTCAGCCAGTAGTTGGTGTTCAAGTCGATGCTTGCGCCTTTGCTGAATGAAAAAAAACCCTTACTGTCCACTTGTTTGGTTTGTGAGTTGGATTTCCAAAGAGTATGTTTTCTAGGCTGCAAAGTGGAGGACAGAGAGGGCTTTTTGTGTCAGCAGCCAAGTTCAGTCAGCCATACATGCTGTGGACTGCCAGACTGGGCAGCGAGCTGCTACTGCGAGCGTCCCTCTGCTCAGACACTCAAGGTCAGATTGCCAAACTCAGTCAGAGGACGTGCTCCTACTCGGCAAGTTGTACATGTAGAGGAAAGGCAGCTTCTTCAAGCAGCTACCACTTTTTTAATCATGACTTTCCAGCAGAAGCTGCAGTTTTCTGTGCATAACTATCAAGCAGACTAAAATACCCTCACCATTTACAGATAATCAAAATGAGCTTCACTTAAACCAGACACCCTGAGAAAATATCATATACCCCTTTCACACTGGTCAAAAAACCTGTTTAAACCCGCGTTCAATCGGCTTTTGGTGGGGATGTGAAAGGCTCAGCGACCCGCGTCGACTCATGAAGCGACCCGGGTTAAAATCGGCTTTAAACGGCTCGGCTCGGCTCCGATCGGCATGTGGTGTGAACGCCAGACCCGGGTTGACCCGCTGATTTTGGGATGACTTTGGGCGGTACATGTCCACAACATGACATCTTGCCAGTTGCTTCTCATGCAAAGGTAACAGACATCTCTGCTTCAGCACGCATTCAGGAGCCCACATTCTGTGGGAAAATCGGCCGCCACCGGCTGAGTTGTTTGGACGGACTAAAATGCAAAACAAGAAAGCACATTGACTCCTGTCTGACTCGCTCTACATTGTTACAGTGCGATTTTGCACTTTAGTCCATCCAAACAACTCAGTGGGTGGCAGCTGATTTTCCCACAGAATGTAGGCCCCTGAATGCGTGC
>JAVQJG010252362.1:0-15633 GCA_036024015.1 Craterocephalus amniculus | reverse complement strand
TCTCAGCTGGTGATACATCACCAGCTGGCCAGACAAACCTGAGATAGTATTATAGTTGTGGAGTTCAATTGCCCTCAGAAGCTCATAAGCCTTTGTGCCCAGTTCCCACAGCAGCTCTGATCCTGCGGTTTTGAACAAGAGGGTCAGACCAGAGCTTATATTTATAACCACACCACCATGACCGCGGCCGCACCATTGCAGTAATCACCACTGTGCATTGAGCCTGAGTGGAGCAGACACTTGGCTTGCTCCAGATGGGCACCGGCCAGCTTGGCCCCACAGCCCGGCAGTCCTGAACTGAAATCATAGATGAGCTTTGCTCCTGCCAGCTCTGTATTGGCAAACCAGTTGTTCAGATCTAGAGGAGGGAAAAAATAAGGGAACATGATGATAATGTTTCAGCTTAATCATTTGAAAGGTCAGTTTTGCTTTGTTCCCTCTGGTGCTTTGTACATTGATTTGTGAGTACCCGGTTTCAAATTGCTGGACTAATGTTCTGATAGAGAACGACTGTGTCATACATTTTGGCAGACTGTATGATTTTGTTTTAGATGGATGAATTAAAATGACTGCCAGAAAAGCTATTTATATTTCTAAACCAGAAAGATTAAAAGGATTATTGCTAATCAGCTGTTTTTATTTTTATCTCTTTATATGTAGAGCCACTGATCTGCTGTTTTGTCAGCTAATTCTGTTTTTTTCTTTATCTGTCCTAAAGCTCTTTATCCAAGACTTATTTGAATCAAAGAATTTCTCCCCAGATAAGAATGTATAACAAGATTTTGGAAGATTGTTTTATAATGATCATTTTTCTTTTTTAACACAGACTTCTTTTCCTGCCTTGAAATTTGGAAAGATGATATTGAGGTACAGGGCTATGGTCTCATATAACCAATCACAACAACCTAAAAATGCTACATTTCCTTAGATGTCAGGTAGAAACATCTTGCCAAAGCACCACTAGCCAACACATGCCTTAACCTGTCTCTCTGCGTGTTGAGGTTGGTTTACAGTGGTCTTGAGGTGTAGGAAAGTACACAGTGCTACACCAGTTTAAACTTAGCTTACACTGACGTGCCCATTTGAGGTTTTAGGTTGTGTTTCAATGGTTTTCAGTGAATGCACTCACAAAAAAAAAAGAAAAGAAAAAGGAAAAATGCCCATTGGGAGAATTAATGGTTTCTTTGACAGTACTGAAGGACCACAGAAAGGCAAACAGATCTTGTGGGCAGGCCATGTCAGTCAACCGACTAGAGTGCTAGCCATTAGCTCGTTAGCAGACTCAAGGCTCTGCAGGAGACTACATTCTGGGTTTGGCTGGTAAATGGTAACAAGCTAGTTGCTGTTTGCTGCCCAAATCATAAGAATAAGACATATTCAGACAGTGAGAAAAAGATCTTCAAGCGTCGTATTGACCATCATAATGACATTTTTGTCGGTTCACTCTTGTCAGTAATTCATTTTTTACAAAAAAAAACTTTCTACTCAGCTACATAGTGCTAAATACAAAATAAGATGCACCTGGAAGGCTACAGATCATAGTAAAAACTAAATTAAAAAACAATCAAACCAGTAAAAATAACAGAATTGCGATGGTATAGTTTGCTGAGGAGAAAATAGCCCTCTGTTTGCATTACTGTGTTTTTACTGGAAAATGAAAGGTAGGTAGTAACTATTCTTCATAGACTATATAGCTCTTACATAATTCTTAGAAACCCTTACCAATGCATGTTTGTCAAAATGTGCTAAACATTAGATAAACCACAAGGAATGACTGGTATTATTAATAATCTGTCCAATTTCAGTCTATTAAAAAGCCAACAAACTCAACCAAAACAAAAGAAAGAAACAATACTGAAGCTGAAAATGCTAATAGTCCTTGCTAATTATGGGGGTGGGGGACCCTAAAGGAGCATAGCGCAAATTCTATGTAATGCTTTATTCCAGAAGTATCCCCCTCTGGCAACAAGTGTAAGTGATGCCAATTTTTTCTATGTGCATGGACCACTTTGACTTAAACTACATTGGTCATTGTTTACGTGCAGAGTTAGATGCACAATAAATAAATAAATAAAGCATAGCATAGCTAGCATATGGGTAGCCGAATGCTAATAAAGGCCTCAAGCTTTGATTAGCTTGTACCCTAAAGGTAGGGTTAGTGTTACATATCCTAAAAACATAGCATTGCTATATCACATATCTGGATTTCTATCAACACATTTACCTTTTTAGTAAGCAGAAGGCCAGCTGAGGGTCCTTTTTTATTCCCAGAGCAGATCAGAGCTCCCTCAATTCATGGAAAGCAGCTCTGAAGTTGACCCTAATTTTGCTCCTGCGTGGTCAGACTCCACTTTAACTTTTTCTTTTTTTCTTTCTCTCATGTATGGGTGTATGAGAGGCACTTGAGGCCACCGGTCTATTGTTATCAGTTTATTGAAATGAATTGAAGACTCAGTACATTCTCTGTCGCCTCGCTGTTTAAGCGCATTCTTACCACTACCGAAGCCACAGAGTCATTGTCGTGAAAATATCAACATCTTGCAAAAGTTGGAATGTACTGTCAGGTGATCTGATTTGGTACCATAATCCTAATAATGTATTCATGTGAAATCGTTTTTTGTGACCTGCAGACTCAGAGATGACCTGATGAAGTTTGAAGAAAGGACAAAGAGGTAGAGGTAAAGGTAAAGGCAGTCAAAGCAGGGTGCTGCAAGATGAAGATTCTGTGCTGTAACCATAGCAAGGGAGCTTTTCCACTGTAGGCTAACAGATAATTGTCTCTGCCATTTTATATCTTAAGTGACAGTAAATGATCAAACCAAACAGGAGGATAAAGTAGCTGCTGGACCGGCCTGCTCTGTTTCTAACCCCTCAGATCCACTATATGCGGCAGCGCTTTACACCTGCCATCCTCTCCTACCACCAGCGCAGTGACTTTGCCGCAGCTCGGACTCATCACACAAGAATTGCCACATCAGTTGGAGTACTGCAGGTTTTCAGCTTCTGCTGGAGTTCCCCCTGCCTATATTTATCAATACAATCACCTCACTATATGCTGCTGCAGCACTGGCTGCTATCAGGTTTATTTTCATATTCTACTCTGCTGGCGAATCCGCTGCTGTGTGAAATTAATCGGATATCAGAGATCCGAAAACATCGATGACAAGACATGTTTCATTATAAATATAATTTCTTTGTTTTTCATCGACTGACTTCCTGCCTGAGCAATCCCATCTGCTCTAGATTGACGATATATCGAAGCAATAAAAATAGAACAGCCACGTATTTTAGAGAAGCGAAAAGCGACAGTGCTTCTGGGGTGATTCAGAAACCACTGCGTGGCGCCCCTTGTGGGACTATTCCCCATGAATTTATTGCAGCAATTGGCTGCGACGGTGCTGCGCAGCACTGCCGCGCCGCTTCTGTGTGCTTTTAGCGGTAACATAACGGCAAAATAAACTTCACTGATAGATTGAATGAACTGACTTGAGCTGCAGTTTTCATGTCCCTCTCTCTCCTGAATTATCTCAATCTGGTAAGCTACACCAATGTAAACTTTCTCCTGGTTATTAATTCTCCATTTCAATGGAAAACGGCAAGTTGAATGGTCCACGGTCCACTTTGTGTAACCAATACACAAACCAATAAAATGACACAAGTCGTCAATTCAGAGTGACAGAAAAATGGCTCCAACACTGTTACTTTTTTTTTGGATATTTTTTGTGGGGTCTTTTCGATAGACTGCTTTGTGATCACAGTGAAACTATTATATCAGATTAAAAGCAAGTGTTAGTAAAGCTAGTGAATAGTCTGTTAGCGTGAGTATGTTTGTTTGCAAAATAATGAATGAATAAATAAATGAATAAAAAGTTCCTCTATGCCTACAGTCTTTAGATATCTACATTCCTCATTGCTGACTGTCTGGGAATGACAAAGGCACTTACGTAACTGCAGGCCAAGGCCCAGCTGTCTCGTCATCTGTCTAATGTGACTATACATGTACACGCGTGTGTGTGTGTGTGTAACTGAGGTTTTGTAATTTAAAGTCCTCTGTGTGTGTGTGTGCTTGAATGGAAGAGAATAAGATCAGGTTACGGTAGGGATAATCCTACCAAAGCCATTTTTTCAAGCCTAAATCACTGAATATTATCCTGCGCATAAGTGATTTTAATTGCTAGTCTCATATAACACACAGCACTGCCTAACACTAATGCCACCCTGTAATAGGCTGAAGGCTGCTTCTGCCTGTTAAGTTCATGGGACAATAATGGTTTGGTGTAAAAGTTACTGGATAGTGGACGAGATCAAAGGATCAGACTCTTAGCTATGTCACTGCCATTGTCTGACTTGGTGGCTGTTTTTGGGTCATGGCTGCTAAGGGTGTGCAGCCTGTGTGCAGTTGTCCGCGGACAGATTTGCCTGAATGTAATGAGATTAGAGGCTAGTGTCCATCTACTAATTCTATCTTGTCTCACCTGTTAGGAAATAGCAAATACTGAATCTTTGACTCCCATCTCCCTTGGATAAGGACATTTTACATATCCCAGTCATAACAGACATTATAGTGGCTGTAATTCTGCCTGTTGCAGAATCCAATGAACACCGTTTGACTAGCCATTTGGGGTTTGAGGTAGCTGGCCAAGCATACAAGTTGCCAGAGGGTATGTTGAACTTAAAGTTGGGCATATCCATCATCATCTTTTGTCAAAGGAATGCCAGCATACTAGTCTCATGATTTCATAAACATCAGCTGACAACAAAAAACTATAACAGGGAAGAAAAAGAGTAATTTAACGAAACACAGTTTTGATCTCCTGAAGTTTATATGTATTTGAGGATGTTAAAAAAGTTTGAATACAGCAAAGACTGTGAAATATGCACTGATGGATTTCTGTGGGGATGCAACAGTTGGCTGTGTTGGTGTATCTTTTTTGTTTTCTTTATTTTTCTTTCCTTTATTTCTCCTCTTCTCTCTTTTCTGTCTTTCTGTACTTTGGTTCACCCCCTATTACTTCCTTTCTTAATTCCCTTCTCCTCTTGTCAGGCCCAGCAATATTGTGTAAAATACAATTGTAATCAGGTATTAAAATACAAAAAATCGAATCAAATAAATGAATCCAAAATATCAATATTATATTTATAAGGCCCCTCTTGGCAAAGCAAAATCTGTCCAATTCAACAAAGCAACCAGACACCATCATTCTGCTTGCTACGATGCTGGACAGGACAAGTAAAAAAAAAGAAAAAAAAAAGGTTTGAATACAGTTCATAGCCCTTACCAGGTAGTTTAAGCAATACTGATAACTTCATGTGGTAAGATCATCCCACTGCCCACTGTGGTGACTTTTCAGCCTAGTAGAATTTGTTAAATATTATTATATTATTATATATATTATTATATTATTTATAATAAATATAATTATTATTATATTATATGTCCACATGTCCAAGAAATGCATGCAAGTAATGCAATTGGTTCCACAATTCAGACTTTCCTGGGTGGTGCTCCAGTATTTGGTAGGAACTGTGAGCCCCAAAAGCCTTTTTGGATGGGAATCAAATAATCTTTTTTCTTTATAACAAATGCTCATTTAATTATGTCAAATATTTCAGAATATCTTACAAAATGTAAAGAATTAAGGTGTATGAAATCCCTTAAAGAAAATTGACACTTAGACATTTCATCCCTTCCTCTCTTTCAAGCAATATTTTTGCTGTCATTCCATGCAGCCAAGGCTGAAAGCATATTATCCCCTCTAAGTGCAGGGCACGCTTTATTTTTGCAAGGCCACTTTTCACAGACAGTGTGCCCTAAGAGGCTTGATTGTGCATTATATACCAGACCCCCTCCACCCCCCTACACACACACACAAAAAAGCACTACTACCATCAGACAGGTGCATGTGGGCATGCCCTGACCTTGGGTGCAATGCAGTGCTTGTCTTTATGAGGCCTTGAGACATGGCATTTGTGGCATTTAACCCCCCCATCACACCATGACCCCAGTTCACCCCCTCCCTCTGCTTTGTACTGTCATTCTCCACCTACCTCCTTCCTCTCTGCCTCTCTCCTTCACATTCTGCTCTTCCTGCATATTCCTCTACTTCCACCTCTGTTGCTTCCTTGTTAAATATCTTTCTGTCACAGACTTCGGCCCTTTACCTTGGCAAGTAAACAGCCATGGTCCAGGTATGTGTGTGTGTGTGTGTGTGCACATGTGCATCTGTGTTTGTGTGTACTGAGGCAAACCAGACTGCAGAATGTCCTCCCTTCTTTTATACACTTAGTCAGCCTGGGAAGGGTAGAAAGAGCTTGACAAGGTCAGTGAGCTTTGTAGCTCATAATTACCGAGCCAGGGTCTACAGTAGATGTGTCAGAGCAGCTGGACCATGCAGGGTTCTGTACCGAAAATGAGTCTGTTGGTTAAAAATGGATAAAATGGTTGTGTATATGTGGGAATCTCTGTTTAGATTACTGCTTTTGTTCTCCTTGTTTACAGTAAAATACTATTAAAATCATTAGCTGACATAATACACATCACATCAAACCACATTAAAAGGTCCAACCTAACTGTCAGAATATAATTTTATCAAAGGTGGCTCATGCTGTAAATAAGCCCTTACTACAAATGGATTGCTTTCTTTTAATTGACTGGCAACTGAGGTGTTGGTATCACATGGGATTTATAACACTGGTGCTTTTCCATAACAGTTTGGTAATTCTCTGACGTTGGACCTAGAAATACAATCCCTTCTCAACATTGCAAAAGTATGAACTATAGCAGAGATATTAACAGACAAAACATGCACAGCAGTGGTTGGTTAACTTAACAAATGACAGCTCTTGAGGATAGTTGGGTAGGTTGCAATGTGTTTTGGAAATTTTCATCCTCCATCCTTTAATCTGCAGTAACAGTCTGCAGGACTTTCATTTTTTATTCAGCCAAATGAATGTGGGGGAGTTCTTTAGCTATAGCTATAACTTTTATTCACCTACTTTTATATATTTTTTTCTTTTTGCACCAAACCATTGCTGATTAATTTCACATAATGCTTTCTGTTAAGTTGAATTGTGGCAGGGTAACTTTAACCAGACAGTTTTGTGTTGTAGTCCAGCTTCTCTTCTGACAAACATCAGTGACAATGTGGAGGTGCTCAACTCGCTGAAGTAAATATCACATTTTCCCTGACATGAATAACAACTTGGCTGTAACTGTAGAACAATTAAAACCTTATAGTCTCAGGCCAACTCTGACTGTTCAACAGAATGATTATAGAAAAATTATGTATTCAGGCTTTTTCAGATCCTTCGTTTTTTATTGCCTCATAATTTCATTGGCTTAGTGCTGCCCTTAAAATGAGCACTGTCTGTTCAATAAATCTCTTTACTCTGAACAGAGCAAGATATTCAAAATGGAGGTTACACCTTATAAAACGAAGCACATTATCTAAAGCATTGCAGGTCTTAAGCGTGTACCTTACATGAAAACATATAAGATACAACAAAAGAAATATTGAGCTCTTTGCTGCAGCAAATAAGTGTTCTGTTGCAATTATGGTGGTTGCCCGAATCCCACACAGGAAGTTAAGAAATCAGATGAACACAGGTCAATGATTAAAGCAACCAGTAGCCAGGTGACTGTTGAACCAGAGGTATGTTTATAAAGTCCATTTGAAATGATCAGAGCAGCATCTGAACTATCATTCAAGGTGCACAGTTTATGTTTCTGAGCACACAGCAGGGAAGATAAGTGATTTGGGGTCTGCAGGCAGACTTTTGATTTATTTTCACCTATTCTCTTTGTCAAAATGTTGGTTAATTGCAATGGTAGAACAAGTGCTCGATCTGTTATGTATTGATGGATAAAACTCATACTAAAAACTGCAAGAATGAAAGAAAAAGTCTCACATTAAGTGTTTAGGTCTGTTATGTTTAAACCTGAGAAAATTAGGAATTAAAAGGTTCGGATTTACTAATGCTCTGTGTTTGTTTTAACTTGTATTTGGATGTAAAGAATAATGTTTGTGTTGTTTCAATCACAGACAGTGATGTAAGTGCCTTAAAAGTGTGGCCAAAAAAAGTCTTTGCCCTTAGCTTTGTTGCATATGTACATAAGTTTCTCTTTCAGAAAGCAGAGTCAGAAAGGCGATGGTTTATGTGACTTATTTTCTAAGGTTTGTTCATGCAATTTTCAATGGTGCATTTCTATAAGAGAGAGGAAAACAAGGCTTAAACTTTGTTCTCAATGTGGCTCTGATAGTTGTCACAATGAGAAGGTGTAAAAGTGCTGTGCAACATCTGCAGGAAGAGTCAAACTGTTTCTCCATTTCTATAAATTTATATGAAATACCAGGAGATGTTTTCGAAATGCCGAATTATTTCAAATAAACAGGAGAAATATAAAGTCTTACTTGGAATTATGCGGTAGTTCTGTACCAGAATCTTTTGAACCTTGTTTTGTTTCATATTTGTTTTATTGGTATTTATTTTATTGTTCATAGCACAATCCTTGTGAAATAATTGCTGTTTACAGATAAACCAGGTTTGGACATTTGACTGCAGTGTTAGAAAGGCAGTTAGATAAGTTCAAAAGTTTTCTTTTGCATTTTTTTTATCTGACTACATGTTACACTTCAATGAGTTGTCTTCACTACTGTGTGCTGTCTGTTTCTGAACCTTATTGAAAATGATAAAAAATTTAAATGTAGGCTACTGAAACATAAAAATATTGTTGTGTGGCACTGTTATCAGGTTCATGGTTATATGGAACTAGACTGTACCGAGCTCTATTCCTGTTCATAGTTTTGATGCAGTTTTAAGATGTCACTTTCAGAACTGGACAATTATTCTGTCCACGCTAAAAGGATAATTAGCCCTGTTTTGTTAATCAGGTCAGAATTCTTATCTCAATTTCCACCTTTCTTCTTTTTTTCTAAATAACGGTTACATTTTCAATAATAAAAGTGATGGAAAAAAACAAAAGTGTTGGATGAATGAGCAGCATCAGTACCATTTCAGTTAGAACCATGATATTGTCAATCCATTTGTCATCAGTATAACAGTACAGTATATGATAAAAATTCTATTTAGCAAAACAGCAAAAATAAAAAAAAGATAAAAAAAGAACTATTCAGCTATGTAACGGAAACTCGTGCTAAATGTATCTTTGAAATAGTTTTGGAGAAAGTTTAAATATAAATTATTGTGCAGAGAAGTGGAGGTTTACCACAGTCTGGTAAAGGTTTATGTCTCCATAGTACAGTTACTGCTGTTAGGAGATGTGCACTGTTTTGGATTGTTTCATATACCCCCCTGCTTAATGTCCTTTGTGGATTCTAAGCTCTCACCTGATGATTAGCAAGATTTAAGATTGATGAAACCACTTGGGGCCTCATTACCTTCATAAATACACATCTCATTGTTCTTTCCAGTTCTCATTTTGTTCCATGGAGAAGTGAGAGGAGGATATGATAGAGACAGGGTGAGTGAAGAGCACCAAACGATGTACGAGGAGGGAAGTTTATGGCGTTTCGGGAATGCAGGGCCTCCCTTCTCCTCCTCTCTCTTCTAAGGTAGAAACCAAAGATGTGGTCTTTTTCTCCTCAATGGGCTCCTCTGGGGTTCCTAGAGTGGGCCCTTCAGTCCTTTATCTTTCCTCTTCTGTACTTGCTCTCACGTTTTCACAGTAAATCAAATGAAATTTAGTTCACAAAGCATTTTCATGCCACAAAGCATCACAAATTGCTTTATATCATTAAAACTATTTGTGTACATAAAATAAAAATAAAAAAAGCTTCACAGAAAAAAAGTATATACCAGAACAATTAAAAAATATATTTTAGTTTTTCTTCCCAATTTCCCGCCATTGGGAAACTGTAAATTTTACCCAAACAGAAACTTTAACCTCTATTTTCAGTCTCTTAATTAATGTGAATATATCTAATAATAAAACTTGATAAACATCAGGCTTCATGCTGCTGTGAGGAAACGGTATTTTGTGGATCAATCCACACCAGGAGCCACCCATGACAGTGGGCACCACTACATGAACCACTCTGATCTTACAGCAGACCAGTATTCCCCACCACAGACATATCTGGAGTGCATGACCCCAGCCACCCAGAAAGGGCATTCACTGCAACAGCAACCCTGCAGTACCCCTGTAAAAGATGCTAAAAAGTTAGAACAAAGATCAATGCAGTAGTGCACAAACATAACAATGAGCAATTTCTACAACAGACTACATTTCTACAACTTAAACAGTAAGGAAGAAGTCAAGAAGAAAGTGTAAAACAGACTGTAGAAAGACTGTAAAGACTGTAAGAGAAAGACTGTAAGCCATAAAACCATAAAAATTTGAATCAGAGGCAAAACTGAATTATCTTTCAGTATAGTTTGCATATCTTTCAGTCTTTTGCTTTGCTGTATTTTAACTGTACCATGCACAACCTTTACAACTTTTTAGAACTGTCAATTGTCATATATCATCCGAAAGAAAATAAATCATCTAGCTTCTTCACTTAACTTTGTACACTTCTGATTTTATGTCATAGTCCTGTAAGTCTAACAGCAGACTAGGGAACAGCTTGAAAAGCTGCCATGAAAAAGTATACCAACAGATGGCTGGAACAACACAACTTTAACGACATGCAATACATAGTGTCCTGACTTCTTCTGTGATTTCACAAGATGCCACTTCTCTGTTTCTCAAAGGGAATACTCAAAATGGTTATATCAAGATGAATCAAAACAAAGTTACGACATGACTCCTGCATCCAGCATGCTGCTTTCATAGTCATGCCTGGTGTTTTGATCTGCACTTGTATCAAAGTCTAAAAAATGGGAAATGATTCATTTTAGTGTTGCTGAGAGATTCGACAGACAACACTCATTAGACTAGTCCTTTGAGATGCAAGATGTGCACGAGTCATACATCATCGCTACATTGGAAATGTTTTTTTCTTCCTTATATTGCTCTATGTTCTTTTTCTCATTACAGGTTGCTGATTAACTTCCCCCTAAAAGCATAGGTGACAGAGAAAGTGACAGATATGTGAAATATTTATTTAATAATGATATACTCCATGAGGTCATATT
The DNA here is from genome assembly GCA_036024015.1 of Craterocephalus amniculus. Classification (NCBI taxonomy): domain Eukaryota; kingdom Metazoa; phylum Chordata; class Actinopteri; order Atheriniformes; family Atherinidae; genus Craterocephalus; species Craterocephalus amniculus. Next base: position 4,536 of record JAVQJG010252362.1, on the reverse strand, counting down.
CCACTCTTGTGTGTGACACACCAACACAGTCATCCCTATGATCTTCAAAGACCCAACATATGCTGGCATGATATACATGCATACTAAATTTAAAACGACAGTCACACCGATGAGGTTTACTATATGCACCATTAAAATGAACTCGTCACATTTTAAACAGCACAATTTTGATATTTAACTACACAAGTGTCATATTTATACACTTTTTTGCCATCTTCATTCCAGAGTACTTTTGTTAAAGAGACTGCTAAACCCTAAAGTTTGCTTATACCAGTAGTCTGAACACTCCGTCTCTTTGGGGAATGGGAAGCCTACGGCTGCATCCTGTTTTGGCAGCTGTAAAGAAAGAAGTGCCTCTTCTGTGCTCCTCTGGCACTTTGCCTTCTGGGGGAAGAAGCTAGGGGACAGGTGGGGACCGACTGGCCTATGCCAGCTGACCTGTCAGCTTTAGACCGTGTGTGTTTGAATAAAAGCAGGGAGGTGAAGGGGTGGGGGATAGATTTTTGGTGAAGGGATGGTGGGGCCTGGTAGGATATGCATGCAGAGTCTGTTTTGTGTATGCGTGTGTGTGTGTGTGTGTGTGTGTGTGTGTGTGTGTGTGAGAGAGAGAGCGAGGGAAAGGGAGAGAAAAAGAGATGGAGGAACAGAGGATGACAAGAGGGAGACAGAACAGGATGGTACTGCTGATGGAGATGGGATGTGACAGTTCTCTCTGGGATTGTGTGATTAATTGGGATCAGGTCACCTCTTCAATGTCTGGACAGTAATGCTATGCAGTCTCATATGGCTATTTACATACAGTGGGCTCCCTAGGCTCACAATACTCACACATAAACACACATGTATGTGCTGGGGGAAACAAAACACACACCGTCTTTGTGGAATATTGTCATTATTTTTAGCTCAGATACAAGTCCAAGTTGTTGTAGTAGCAGCAGTGGAGCTTGTTGGCTTCCATGTTGTATTCAGATACAACTTTTTTCTTGTTTTTCTTTATCATATTTTCCTTGTGCTGGAACAAATATATGTACTTGACAAGAGCTCCTGCTAAGAAAGTGGTTGTCAATGCTGAAGTTCCTGTGTTACCTTTAGCAAACTCTGTCTCAAAGCACCAGCCCCTCTTTCAGAAAAAGGGATAAGATAGCAACCCAATGGAAAGCGCAGATACTAAGAAGACACATGGCACTGAATAATTTATGGCCAAGCAAAATAGAGACAGCCACTTGAAGTCCTGAGTTAGTAGGAGACATAGGCAGTGGTGACATATCAAGCCACAATAAAGACACAGGGAACAGTGGAGAAGGCATAGGGAAAACGTTCTGTGAATATCCTGAGTTAAGAGTATGTTTTTGTTTTCCTGCACTAGCTGCCTCTCTGTTTGAAAGTTGCATTGCTCTTCCTTGTTTACCAAGTCCTCTTGCTGCTTGCTCTGTCACACCAGGGATAGTACCCAGGTGAGCACTGCTACACGCAAGGAAGAGAGAAGCCAGTGGCCCTTTGATTCTGGGCTGCTGGTTCTCTCAGATTAGCTATTCTCTCTATACCCTGATGAATGCACTGGCAGAACAGCCGGTGTAACGGTGGGAGACAGTTCCATCCCGAATGGGTTGCATAGGAATGATGGCTGGCTGACTGGCAGTGTTGCTGGCTGGCTGACGGGCTGCCACTTTTGGTGCTGGCTGCTTCCAGAGTAGCAGGTATAACATGTAAGACCAGCTCCCCGTCGGACACTAAGACAGACACCCAGGACGGCCACGGAAGCCTCCGGGCCCCTTTAGTCTCTCCCCATTACACCTCAGCATCACTGATGATGGCAGGTCGTGGCGGAGAAGCTATCCCCATGCCGCCCATCACATCCCCGCCACTTTCATCCCCTTGCTCACTTCAAAAGTGACATCTGTCATCACTAAGAAGCTCGGAAGCGCTTTGTTCCTGCAATGGGCTGCTTTGATGGTGATTTGGCCCCAGGCATTTGTCATACATAACTTAGGTGGAGAACAATGTGAAATCAGGCTTGGATTCTAAAGTAGAAAAAGAGTAAGTGCAATACATGTGGGTAAAATCAAATTCGCTCTAACCACTGGAGGGAGTGTATCAAAGTGTTTTTTGAGCTGGTAGAAATATCATGTGCTGCTCGTATCAGAGTCTTGTCAGTTTTCTTCTTGTTCGGCGCGTTACTATGTCCCCTTTTGGCAGCTTATCAGCCTTATGGTATATACTGTATGTGCCACTTGGAAAACATTATGATTGCAGGCTTTTGGTTTCCACCCAAAAGCAGACTTTTACCACATGACTTCAATCAACTTTATCGACAGCGAGGAAGCTTGTCGACAGGTTTCAGGAGGCACAGATTCCAGTCGAACATACCACAAGTTTAGCTTGAAATGCATTTATCTGGGTTAAATGAAGTGTGCATTGGGTGCTTATGGAATGGAAATTGTAATGTGTGTATTGTGTGAAAGAGAAATAATGGGTGGTTGTGTAGCACACTACATGGTTCAATGCATCTGATGTTTGTGAGCAGCTCTGCAAATTTGTGTGTGGTTAGCTGTGCTTGTTTGTGTAGGCATCCAGGATAAAGAGTGTTGTGTGTGTGTCCTTGTGGCTATTTGTAAAGCTGAAATATGATGACTCTGACAATGCTTTTCAACAAAGCTGTCAAAGGCAAGCCTTTCTAACTGACCCTGTGTTGGTGTCAGGAATACTTGACCCGCACTCCCCCTCTCTGTCTCTCTTTTGAGCAGTGTCCAAATCAACTTCAGTATTCTTCATATCTGTCTATATAACCTTTCGAGCCAGCTAGTCTCTCACTGTTACCCTCAACCTTTCCCTCACATTGTCGTGTTCTTGTCTTTTTTTCTTCATCTTGCTGTATTCCTCTCTCTTTTCTTTTTCCCTCACTGTGGCATTAGATCAGGGTTCAGCCATCCCTCTTTCTCACTTTTTTTTGTGAGTGACAGCTATATCTTCCAGATGGCTGCCAGATTGCCAGGCTCCTTGTCAGTTCATATTAAGCTTTGTTTAATTAATGCATAATTTAAGGGCCCGTTAAGTTCTCCTCTACAAATGTATATGTATCCAATCAGTGCTGTTAGGCTGCATGACATCACCTCCTAACTATTTAGTTCTTCATTTAATTCAGAATGTTTGTTTTTTTTGCACCACCTTTATTATCTCTTATTTATCTGCGAACACAAGCTGCCAGTGGGACCAGTGTTAAACAGGATGATTAAACCTGTTTACCTCTCACTTTCAGATATACACATACACACTGGAACTAGACTAAATATTTGTTGCATGTGCATGGATGTATTTACCCATTGCTGTGTGTGAGCATGCGCCAAGCCACAAAAAAATTTGGACAAAACAAGGGTCAGAGCCAGGGCTTATTTAAAGGGTTTGTTTGATTTTGTCCCACTGACTGTTCCTTTTGGGGTTTGCCACTTTTAACAAAGCTCATCAGACATTGTTTACCAAAAATGCGCCGCCCCCCCACCCCCACCCCCTCTTTTTCACAACCAGCCAAAACAGAACAAGCAGCAAGTAGATGGTATAAGTGTATGTCAAACAAGGGCCCAGTAATCCCTAATTATCCACATTGTTTTTAGTCATTCTTTGACAGTATGTCAATATAGTCAGTATAAGCTTTGACTAACGTGGTTTCTCACTAAATTCTTGGCTGGGCTGAATGGATGGATCAGAGATGGAGTTTAATAGATTATCTGAGCTTTGCTTGTTCCCTGTTAAAGTGCAATAGACCAGTAAAATAACAAATATCAGGTATCATCATATTTCTTATTTGACAATTTGTCTATATGATGTCCCTTGTAAGTCTCTTGTGACTTATTTTACAAAACAGGTTCCTCAGTACTTTTTTGAAAGTGAGTATATTGTTATATATTTGTTTATACCATATCTATTTGTGTACACACATCCCTTTGGTTCTCCTGTGGTAAAGTACTGAAGTGTTATCCTTTACTGTAGGCCTCCTCATGCTTTTTAATTTGATTTTCTCCTGAATTACATCCAGCATCATGTTTATTATTTGGCTGTTCCGGTGCAGGCCCTAAGAAATAAACAGAAACTAGAGACACAAGACAGAAAGCCACATCATTTAACACACAAAACAACATGCAGCATAGAACTAGAGTGATGCCTCTCTACTTATTTCCATTAACCCCACAGGTCTATCCAAATGTTAATTTTGTCCCACACATGGGTGTTGACATCAGAGTTTGGTGAATGTAAGTAATGAATTGATATGTTTTGGAGATGTTTCTATTCTTCAGTCAAAATCAACAATGGAATGATGCCCAAAGTTAGGCAATCACAGAAATGGAGTCTCAGTTACGGAGTGGCATAAACACCTGTACGCAATCTTTCTTCTGCACTAGTATATATCCTCAATTTAAAATTTGGAAAGAAATAAGAACAGCTAGGACAGGGGCTTATTTACAACCTTGTCACACCATTTTACATTGTGACGTTATTCTATAAGTTTTGGGCCTAAAGCAACAAACTCCTTTCTTTTGAAAA
>JAVQJG010252327.1:0-10916 GCA_036024015.1 Craterocephalus amniculus | reverse complement strand
GACTTTTACATCTCCATCCAATCAGAGGTGAGGGCTCATAAGTTTAACCAATAAAGTAAAAGAATGATAAAACACATTCGACAGACATATCAAAAGACCAATAATGAAAATTATTTGGCTAAACAGAGGAAATAAATGACAAAGAAATAAATGAAAAACAACTGAAAAAAAACTTAAATCAGGGAGCTTAGTCCCACTGGCTACATGTACATGTAATTACCTTTGACTGGGCTCATGTGAAGCTGCAGAAGTTGATAGTTTTAGATGAATTTGAATCAGTAGAGATTGAATCAGTAGAGAACAGTAGAGATGTTAAGAATTTTAACTACACAAAAATGTGGAGGCAGAAAATATGAAACAAACATATACAGCGTAATCCCGGAAAACTTTTGGGCGCCTTTTGGAAGTTTACATTTCTTATCACTGCTTTTCTATTTGAATAGTACATTTAGAACTGATGTTTAGAAGTTAGACATCAGCCTAAGGAAGGTGGTACAGTCTGATCTCTCATGAATTTCTTAAACCACAGTTACTCCAAGTTCAGACAACATGACATTATGTTGATAATACAAAGAAACCAATATTCCTAAAGTTTCATGACAAATGGGAGTTGTGCATGTCAACTTTTATCCTACGCTCAAATATGCATACAGTAACAGACTGTATGCTAAGCTTAGCAATTTTATGTGTCTAATTCAGAAATCTAAGACCATCTCTTACTAAGCTCTTGATCGACTACACTGTAGAGTAATGGAAAGTTGGAAAAACATCTTTACTTTACGCATCACATTATGTAAAAGTTACAGATAAGATGATAAGGAGTGAACATGGTCAGCAAATCTTAACTTAGTCTGTGTAAGCCTTATACAGTGTAGCCTTACTGTATGCTAGCAGTAGGATTAGTGTTACATGCTAAAATCTATCTTTCCTTTGTCTTACAGGAGTATGTGTTGGTTTTAGAGAGGCATTTGAGGCCACAGGCCTCTTGTTATCCATTTACAGTATAGGCGTCTGTGTTGACTTGATGATGCTCTAATGGCGGTGGAGTAAACAAATAAATGATGGCAGCGGTCAGTTTATCGAGCACACGTAGCTCATCAACCCAAATGCACGCCCTGAGGATTCGTAGCCGAATCCCTCTCACTGAGCAGCAGAAACAGGACTATAGAGGAGACTGCAGTGAATAATGATCATCTCATCCACATCAGGCAATCGTACGAGGATTTTGGTGAAAGACAAAAATTGTATTTTGCATTTCAACTTGCACAATGCTACTTTAAAGCGCCAAATTAGAAACTTTGGATTGAAAATATTTTGGCTTTTCTCCCAATTTTTCAAAAGGTTGATTGCTTTCTGGATTATCAATAAGAAATTGCTACTTAAAGTTGTATTCTTCCGCACTTATTGTTTAATCCTTACCTAAAACAGACTAACTAGTCTGACCACTGACAAAGGCTCCTGTCTGATAACTAACATCACTCCAACATCAGGAAACGTGAGCAGTTAGAGGAAAACAAAATGCAGCCTCAAAACATGCAACAGCAACAATGTGTCATACACTTACAGAAGCACTGTGACAAAGATGAAGACGAAATCGACGAACACACATGCTGTGTGCACCAAGGCCAAAACTCAGGTTTAAAATACTTGGCAGGTCTCTCCTTTGACTTTCTGTGTAAAGTTGCTTGTTTAATCCTTCAGACTCAGCTGACTGGTCTCTTATAGCTATTCTGAAACCTCCTTTTGTTTGGTATGCCACTTTTGTCAGTTTCTGTCAGGACAAAGTCATTGCTAGTTTTGCCACCTCCAGTACTTTTACTTTCAACAAGAAATTTCTTCCATCGTGGCAGAAAGAGGCATGCTTTTAACTAGGCTTATTAAGGTTTTAAAAAATGGAAAATTTGAATGTCACTTATAAACAAGTAAATTTCAACACATTTGTGAAAAATACTGTCCTAGAAGACCTAATGTTTGTAGTGTAACACTTGTGAAAGTGAACTGAAAAAATAACTTTATTCAAGACTATCGCTCCACAAACAAGAGTTTAGGCCCAAAATAGAAACCTTCCTAGGCCTAATCGTGAAGGTTTGATATCTAAACTTAGCCAAGTTTTCATACCTAAACTGATATTATTTGAAACAGAACTTGAAAAAAGACTTATGCGGAGGATTTATCTAATTTACACATGTTTGATACCAATTAAAGAAAATGGTTTTTTTTAGACTGGAAAACTGGTTAAGATGTTCTGTGTATGTTCTGCTGTGTTACGCTACATTTATTCAGTTTGATAATTAGCTCAGAAGGTGCTCCCTTCTCATATGAAACGGAACAACCATTTGCTTAAATGGTCATGATTGTATTAATATAGAACAATACAAACTGATGCCAAAAGTGATTTTTTTTAAATCCTTACTTGCTTTAGATCTCTCATTGTCGCTCTCTTATTTGTCTGCAGCCCTACTCTTCCTCTCCCTTTTATTTATTTTCACATTGTCGTCTTGAGTCTCAATCTGCTTCCTCCCTCCCCTCTTTTTCCTCTCCCTAAGTCCGCCTTCTCTCTCTCCTCTCTGCTGTGTCTTCCTCATTCACCCCCATCCCCAACCTGTAGGGATAGAGACCCAGTAGAATTACCATCCTCTTGATCTATAATTACCACACAACTCTCTCAACCTCTGGCTTTCTTTCTCCTTGCTTACTTGCCAGCAAGTCTTAGATTGTACATAGGATACATTTATCATCATTTCAACTTTTAGCTTTTTTTCTTCCCCATAACAACCTTGTCCTGTTTGTGCAAAGCAACACGAGAAACATCGAGAATCAGCAAAGGATGTTGAGCATGTGCACAGTATGGCATTCATTTGATGGGATGACCTATATACTGGATGGAACATTCAGCAATGATCTAGTCTTTTTACTATAATCAAATGCGTCAAGCAACATTGAGGATTCATATCACATTATTGAGCTGCGACACCGAATGCTAATTGCATGAGCAAATGTGCACGTCGGCTGTCTCAGATGTCTTCCTGCTCAGCTGCTTCTCTTCAGTTTTTTGGCTGACAACTTCTCTTGTTACCTCTCTATGTTTGGAGGTAATGGTAAAATGTTAATTGATACAGTTTTTGTTCATATCTACTGCCCTTTTGATGCTGCTGGTTTATTTCTTTAGGTCAGTTATAATCTACCTTTGATATCTGGGGATACGACAAAGTGAAACAACTGGAATGTGTTTGTACCTGTAAGTCATTTCTTTTGCAATCCATCACCTTGATACAGACACGAGACCATTTCAGTAGCAAACAATACGATTTTCTTCAGAAAATAATATAAAATGCACACTTACAATAAATCGGTACTGTTTAAATCTACCACATTATGTAATATGTTTTGTAATATTTCTCACTATTTGCAGAATTGCACTGTTTCATTCATTCAGTCCTCATTAAATATTATATTAATCTATTCAATGTCCTCCAGTAAATTGACACGGCTCTGTTGGTTGGTTAGACTTTCACGATGGAGAGTCATTGTTGTAAGATATTACCTAACTCTTGTAGTTTTAAATTGCTTGTGTTGGATCCTCTCCACACATACAGAAGTTGATAGGAGTGAGAAAAGAGTGTGCAGAGAGGAGAAGTGCACCTTACCTGTGTCTAAACAGTTAAGGTGTGAAAATCTGCCTGATGTGTGACCAGAGCTTGTTTACTGTCACTTCATTCTGACTATCTTTAAGCACTGCCTGCACATACAGTATATATGTCTATGATATTTGGTGAATTTCCAGCTACAGCTATAAATTATTTGGGAATTCAGATTTTTTTTTGCTGTTTTTTATGTCAGTTTTTCTTTTATGAACCAGTAATAGAAGAGATTCCGAATTTATTATTCTGTCAGTATTTTTCCAGGTGGAGACATGAAAGTCATTTGCTGAGTGTCAGAGTCTTAAAAATGCTCCTTTTTATCCTTTTTTATCAAAAGAGAAGAAAGTATTGCTTAAGAACCATTTAATTATAAACAATAATTTCCCAAAATATGTGTTATTCAAACCTCTGCTTCAACTGGTACTTACCTAGATCTTTAGGAAGAGCTGAATGTCTCCAGTAGCCTTGTGCTACTACATGAGAGACTGTCCACATTGACGGTTATATTGCTACCGTAAACAGCACCAGGACAGTTGGCAGCATGTGGACCAGTTTTGTCAAAGCAGCAAAAACATTAAAATGAGAATTCAAGCTTGACTGATAGGTGTTAGTTGTTCCATTATGTTAATTTATAGGGATATTTGTGATCCAGTTGTTCATAGCTATCACCTGGCCTAGCCATCTGAGAGTGAACTAGCCCTTCTGCTACATGCAAGGCAAGTTTATTTGTATAGAACATTTTCAGGTTCAAGACCGTTTAAAGTACTTTACATAAAACATTAAAAGCATGCAAAAAAAGCATAAAAAGCAGGTAAAGAATTTCAATGAAAACATTTAAACTTACTAACACATGTTGTCACACACAAAAATAAAAGTATATTAAATAGAATCAATAAAAAGACAAAAAGCAAGATAAGTTAAAAGATATTGTGCATATAGAGAAAAGGAATATTTTTAACCTGGATTTAAAAGCTCCAACATTTGGTGATATTTTAATCTCTACTGGCAATTTCTTCCACTTGTTTGCAGATTAACAGCTAAAAGCTGCTTCTCCATGTTTGACTCTGGTCTGGACTAACTCACCTGAGTCATTGCATCTACGAGTTTCAGGCTACCTAGTGCAAGACACTGGCTACTTTTGTGTGCTTCTCACAGCTTTCACCTCTCTTGTCAGTAGCTAAATAAAATGGCACAAAAATGAATGATGTAGAAATGAGAGAATAAGACTATTCATATGGTCTTCAACAATAGTCAGTGCTCAAAAGCTGGAAAAGTGCTCTTCCTATGGGTAATAAAGATAAACAAAGCACCTGATTTAAATGGATTTTCATTCAAGCACTTTCACTCTTGTGCCCCTCCTACACACATAAATACCCTAAGATGCTTAGTCAGTCGTTTAGAGGAGCAGGAGATAATGATTGGAGACAGGTTTGTCTGACATAATGTTTAGCTTCATGGCTGATATCAGGAAAACTGAGCATGACAAACGGACAGAAACCTAACAAAACCAGCCAGTGTTTTCTGTGATGAAATCAATAGAGCCGAATGAAGCGACCCAGTAGTTCTTACACTCTCCATCTATGGCAGATCTGTGACCACAGCAGCTGAATGTTTTAAACCAGCATGCCATGATAAAAGGAGTCAGTCAGATGTTTGACTATGACGAAATTAATAAGGCAGCAGATGAGGCAGCGAGGGTAAACACAGTTTGTAACCTACACTTCTCTTCTCCTCAACATCTATTATTCATTGGCCAAGATGATTCTTTCATAAGGCAAGCTAGTTGCACATAATTCATAACGCGGGCTGTGGAAACTAGGACAGAGTGAGATACAAGCAGTGAGGGGGGAGAGAGGGAGGGGGAAAGAGGAGGAGGGAGGATGAGAGGGCTGAGTGAGAAAGAGGGTGACGAAAAGGATGAAGCGAGAGGGTGTCTGGACGAGGAGGTGAGAGCGAAGAAGAGAAGAGAGGCAACGGGATTTGGGTTAACAGCGGTACAGTCGAACAAACGGGGTTTCATGGAGTGTTTCAGGGAGAAACAAAGATGGAACTTGGAAGATAAAACAGGGGGAAAAGAGCAAAAAGGGTTAGGGAGAAAAGGGGGAGGAAAAGGGAAGGTTTAAGACATCGAAGGGGGGTTCTGTCTAGATGATTTGACAGACATCTCTATCAGGCAGAGGAGGGAGGAGTCTGCAGTGAAAGGCAAAGTTTATCTTCGGTGCTTTGTTTTACCAAAGCAAAGAAGAAATACATTCGGTGAAGCTTACCTCTCCTGCCTGGTGGGGGGATGAGTGGGTTTCCTGCACATTTCCCAACAGAGTTTCTAACATATATTTAGCTATCTGTTAAATATTATAATGAAGCTCCATAATTCTTAATTTGGCAAGATGAGATTTCATCCTCTTCTCTGGGAGAATTGCTTGCAAATAAACAGGTCCTTGCTCGTGTGCTTATTACGGCCCCAAATCTGACAAAAGGAGGGAAAGAAGAGAGATTTAAACCAATAAAGACAGAGGTGTAACTGGTGGTTAAAGAGGTGAGACAAGGCGACCGAAGTTTAGCCTGCTTCTTTTTGATGTTGCACTGGGAGCGAAAAAGATCAAAATTCAACACTCATTCCACAGCTGTGTATAAGTGTGTGTGTGTGTCTGTGTTCAAGGGACAAGCAGGAAGAAACATAGAGAGAGAGAGAGAGATCACAGAGAGTGTGCACTTTCTCCTCCGCTATATAGCTCTGGGCCATGTACACAGTCGAAAGTCACGACCCCAAAGTTCAGTACATGATCTGAATTCCAATGGCTTTCTGACTGAGATGGAGCAGTTGTGACTGCGCAAGCATGTGAATGTGTGTGTATGTGTGTTTGTGTGTTGGGTGGAAGTGTACGAGGGGCAGAATTCCTGTGGGAGCTGAGAGAAGAAAAATAGAATGCTGAACTGTGACAATGACACACTACCCTGGTGCACACGCAACCATACGCGCACAACACACACACACAAACACACACAGAGAGCTCGGAAAAGGTGAGTCCAGCGCTGGAGAAGGTAAGAACAAAGCTGGGCATCTGGGAATCTGCATCCATATATCTGTGCCAGAAAATTGGAGAACAAAGGTCTTTGAAAGGCTTTAAAAACAAAGACATCAGAGGTGACACAGAAACTCACCGGGATATCTCACTTTTCAGGAGGATAGGTTCAAAGGATACTGAGGCTATCTGTTCAAAGGATACTTTAGCTGAGCAACACAAAGGCTGTGATCCAAATCCTTAAATTTGAAACGCTGGAAATTTATAAAGCATCTTGAAATTTGAAGAAATGCAAGAACAAAATGTGGAGATTTTTTTACTTCTCTCATAGGCTCCTGCAAAAATTACTCCACAGAAAAAAGCATTTTGTTTGAATTGAAAATGTTTCCCTGAGGTGCCACTAAATGAGCCAACCCCCCCGCTGCCTTTCTGCTGCTTTTTAATTGTGATGGCTAGATGAGTGCAGAAAAAAATGCCCTCATAGCTGATTTTATGTGGCATTTCTGCCACTTTATGCTTTAGCAAGTAACTACAGAAAAGGATCCCGCTGTATTCCCTGATGGCTCTTTCAGCAGGAATCTGCTTCCTGCCCCATGGCAAAAATTGTCAAGGAGTGGTTGGAAAAGCATCACAAAGAAGATGTCATTTGTGAGATGTGCTGGGAAAACAAGCCCAACTTCACAGCTTCCAGGGCTGAAAACACTCTTCTCTTACCAATTGGATGAAGGGAACCTTCTAAGATCTTGTAGCATTCACATGTTGTTGACTTAGAGTTGTTGTTTAAAAAGTTATACACAATTTTATTTGATTTTTTTAAATATTTTGACCCATCTTTAAAATATCCCGTCTAGGCTAGTAAGTGTCAATATATTATATGAAGTAAGTAAAGGTACAACATGCAGTACAAGTTGCCAGTCCATCATAGGACTAACACATGGACACAGGTGACCTAAAATCACACACTTAAACTTGCATCTTTAAGGCAAATCTGCATTCATTAGTCACCTTGCATATATTTGGAGAATAGAAAAAGTCCCCAAAAGATTCAAATCAGAAACCTTGTTGCTGTGAGATGATTAACCAATCCATCACCCTGGTTCTTAACAACAACAAAAAAAACCTTATATTATGTGTTTACATATACAGTACTTGCTGGTAAATGTTCAAAGCACATTTTAAACTTGTAGCTGTGCCCGAAGAAGGACAAAAATATCATGAGGTAATTAAAAGATATCTGAACATCAGATTCGGCTCCACTGAGATTATATGGCACTGTGAACCCATGAGCACATCACTGTGGTTTAAAAAAGCTTCCTGACTCATCAGTTCACATTTCACTTTTCTCTCCATCTCTTACTGCTTTGTTTGAGTATAGGTATTCAGTAAATGAAGCTTTATTTGATCATTTTACTCCAAGTTTTACTTTTTATTCAAGCATCCATGCACAACTCTTTGCTAATGTGCAGCCCCTTATTCAACGCACATTTTAATGTTTTTGTTTCTTTCTAATAACACAACAGAGCACTTAGGGGAGGACTACTGCATTTGTCTCTCATATTACAGTGTAGGTTACATGTAATCGTCCCAGAAAACGCTGTCTCAGACTGTCTGATGGCTTCTCTTAATGCTCAAGCTATTAGAGCATTGAAATAAAGAAAAAGAGTGATCGATAGGGTCACCAGGAAACAAAATTATCTTTTTCATGTACAGTGGAATTAACACAATTATTCAGAAATGTGTTAGATATACAACAATAGCACCAAGCAATTCAGCAATTTAAATCTTTGATAGGATTTTTACACACTACTGGTAAAATGATCGTTTTATGTGAAAACAGTAAAACAGGCTTTGTGTGTTACATTGAATCATTACTTCTCTGCTAAGCACATAAATATATGGTTGATTTGATGTTATTGACTATATGTTTTTTGTGTTGTTGACCCATGATGACGATGTACTACCAATATATTCACAGAGTATTTACTTACAGGAGTCGGCCTATATCTCTATGAAAGGCAGAAAGCATGATGTTAGGCAATCTATCTGCATAAAAAAGACATCACCGAAGGTCACAAAGAAAACTCCAGCCTTTGGCATACAGCTCCAGTGTTATTTTAGAAGTGCGATACTTTTCATCCTTTAGTTAAAACCCTCAGATTAGCACTCAAATGAAACTTAAGAGGATCCTTTGGCTACCAGCACACTCATTTAAAATCAATAGCAGGAGACACTGGCCCCTTGAAAGATCAATAGTGACACTTAATGGAAGGGGTGGAGGTAGGTTTTTTGTTTTGTTTTGTGCCTGACTCAAGTACTTAGTCAAAAGCTGTGGCAAAAACAGTTCAAGAAAGTTTTAAAAAATGAAATTATATGATGGGAGTTGTTTTAAAGGAATTTTAAATTGTCAATATTTGAAATTAACATAAATTACTGTATTCACTGCTTTCCAATGACCTGCGAAGCTGATCACCACATGTAGATAAATATCAATTGGGGCCTAGACTGGTTTAAATCCCATCTCAAGGGCAGGAGTTTTGCTCTCTCTCTATGAAACCTTTTTTCTGATTCCTCACCTCTGATTTGTAGTGTTTCACAGGGCCTGGTGTTGGAATTTATACTTGTATTTGTTGCCTTTGGGTCATATTATACTTACTTTTAATATCATGTATCACTTATTCAAGCAGCGGCAAACTGGTACAAAAAATTGGCCCCGGCAATGTGTTTGATGGAGAAAGAAAACAGAAAGAACAGGAAAGAGAAATGAAAACTGTTCCTGGAAAGACTAGAAAGATTGAATGAATTTTAGTTGATTGTTTGTTTCAAACATAATGATACGGTCATGTCAGAATTATTTGGTCCTTTGGTAAAGAGGCAAACAGCTGGATCAGTGTTAACATCTGGACTTTTTCATGTTTCTGGACCAGCCAGGCCAATAAATAAAAAGTCCAACATCAGTCAGGGCCATCTGTCCCTTTGACATACAGTTTCATTTCACATTGATGTGAAGTGAGACATCTAAACCTACTAGATTCCCCAATTATGTTGACCCAATTAAAAACTGGGTAATAACTTTCTTTAGTTAAATTAGGACCAGAAGTCAGTGTTAATTGTGTCTCCTATGCAGGTATTTAGAGCTAATTCATGTTTTTATCTCATCCCATTTTGACTGCAGCATAAAACTTTTCTTCCAGTCACCCACAACATGTGTCCCACATGGAAACTGCTGTAATCTGTGTCCAAGCCAACAACTGACATCTGGTCCACACGACACGTATCATAACCAAGCCAAAAGTAGTCTGGATTAGGCCCAAACATGTCTGCTATCTGGGTAGTCAGTGCAATGGACTTAACAGAATTATGCTATCATTAACACTGGTTTATCCGCATTATATGAAATGTGAATGAAAACATGCCAGGTTGTAAACCATGATTAATTTTCATTTGTTGTACACAAAACATGTCAAAACAGGAAAGTAATACAAAAGTTGTAATGGATAAAAAAATAATGAATTGAATAAAATTATGTGGAAATGTGACTAATATTAAATTTACAGTTCCCGCGTATAAAAATGACACTTAATGAGAAACACAACAGGGTTATGTTTAATTCTTTTCTTTTGTTCGTTTTATTTTTCTAGCTTTAACCAGGTACTTTCCAACAAACCGGGCCTTAGTGTATATCTAAAAAAAGAGAGTTTGAGTACTGAAAGGCCATTTTCAGCAGGACTTGAAAGCATTAAAGTCATCCATCACTGCACATTGTGTAAGCACAGGCTTGTTGCATAACAAGGGAAAGGTTTTAGTGAGTTAGCATTACTTCATCCACATGCCCAGTATAAAAACAGAAGGATAAAAACGAAATGGGCATTTAAAAGATTTCGGTGTTGTGTGCATGCTGCTTTAAAGTAAAAGTTATTGAATGTTGACAATCAACATAATTGTTCATTTTCCCAAAAAAGTTAAACATGAACCTTTTCTCTTTTTTCATGACTGAGTTGTTTAATATCATCATCCATTTATCCTTAACACCGAAACCACAGACAGCTTCTGTAACACTGCTCAGTGCTCTGCTGGGAAAAGCAGCATCCTGGCATTCACATGGATTTTTAACTGCCACTCACCACCTAGCTAAATATTTTGCAGACCAGTCACACACACACACACACACACACACACACACACACACACACACACACACACACACACACACACACACACACACACACACACACACACACACACACACACACAC
>JAVQJG010252326.1:0-16636 GCA_036024015.1 Craterocephalus amniculus | reverse complement strand
ACATTAAAGTAGCCTATGGACAAGAGGTTAAGTTTTTAAAATACTCCTTAAACTGTATAAAAATGGGCACATTTGATTCCCACATTTAGGCCAGTGATCGGATCGGTGATCATTTTTTTAAAACTCTCTGATTGGTGATCGGCCCTTAAAATCCTGATCGTGTAAAGCCTAGCAGCATCCTTGCTTTGTTTTAACAAACACTTTATATATGTAGAACACTTTAACGGGGAAACTAATTATTTTATGTAAATAGTTGATTTTTTTATTTTCCTCTGTGTTATTATACACACTGTCTCCATCTGCAGCGTTTTTAGCAGGAATAGTACCTTGTTGTCGAGTTGGCGTTCCAGACTGTGAAAAGTAGTCTTTTGTGAAGATCCTCCTCGCTGACTACACTGCAAACGAAAAACAAACAGAAAAAAACAAAGTTATCAAATTCCAAGTATTTATTCAGACTGACAAAGCACATTCTAGGTGTGGTGTTATTACAAAGCCAATGCAGAGAAATAACTGAATACAGATTTGCCTGTGGGTAGTAAACAGATCCAAATACACATCAAATTCGATATTTGATCTTCAGCAGAAAACTGGTGCTTATCCTGAGGCTTTATTTTTTCTTTATGCTAGCACAAAGTTCAGAAATCTGAGATCTGCTGATCTGAACAAGAACAGGCAAACTCCACTCATTTGTCAGGGGATCTGTTGCTAGTTAGAAATGGAAAACTAGGAGTCAAAAGTTATGCATGTGTAATCCAATGGAAGATTTTATCAGTTGTCTACATTATTTTCTCTCTTTTTCTGACATTACTATACAAGTTTTAATTATTTATGTGGGTATAATGTCTCCTATAAAGTTTGTTAAGTAGCACAGCTTTGCATTTAAGCAAAACTTGTCTGCATATTCAATTAAACTGACTACATGGTATCGCCTTATAAAATGGAATGCCATGATGGAAAAATTCATTGTATTGTAAACTGTGTGAATTTTTACATGTTTAAAGTCTCCAAAAAGACGGGGTTTCTACAGCGAGGAACCATTTGGGTCTTCTGTGTCGCTCCGGGATCAGAGTCAGGAATCAGGCCAACCTGAAGAACAAAGCAGAAGAAATGTGAAAATCATTGTTTACTGTGCCATCAGCTGTTTTTATGTCATTCTGAAATGCTACACATACCTTAACATAAGAGTCACATGACCCCTGGCATCCACTAACCACATCCCTTGCCTCCAAAACTGTGAACACAAGCACAACGCTGATGGAGAGTTCTCATGTTTTCCACTATTTATTAAGTTTCATCATTTAATTTTCTTTCATCAGTCTGTTTGCTACGGACCTGTTGATTTTCTGTCTGCCCAAACACCAAGAAGTCAGATCCATGATTGAATCCATTCACGGTTTTAAACCTCTCTCTTCATTTTAGAGTGGTTGATGTAAATGTGCTTTGGGCATATTCAGTCCTGCAAATGTTCTCATATCATTCCCCACATTAGTGCCTCTGAGAAAAAAATCCTAGTTTACCTTGTCACTTTGATAAATTGTGGTATACAGCATATAAACAGAACTGACTCAAGAAACGTTTTTTTGAAGGTTTGTAAAACTAACTGAAGAAAATTGCAACTTCAAGTAAACATTATATATGCAAACATAAGGTCCATTTTCCAAATGTAAAGTTTCTTATAAAGACCATTAATTTCATTCTCTCGTATCTAACATACAGTGGCAGTCTCGGTTGACACTGGTCTTAATTTCTGTTATCGTTCTAAATGTAAAACAGCTTACTTGCTTTGTATTCAAGGGGGAAAGGCCCTATACCACCATATTTTGCAGTTCATTCATCCATTATCTATTATTTCCTATTCCATTTCAGGCTTCCAAGGAAGCTGGAGTTTATCCCGCAATCAGCAGGCGAGATGCAGGGGACCGGTTGCCACTCCATCTTTTAAAATGATTAAAAAACAAAAAGAAAATGACCCAGAGCCAAACTGTGTTTCTCTGACAAACATCTTTTGACAAGATTCAGAGCCTGCAAGCTGACCTCAGAGTATTTTAGTGTAAATATAGGTAACATCAGCTATTCTAGCTTTAGGATTTTAGATTATGCCTTTGTCAAGGGACAGTAATGCTGTGACAAAGCCCTTAGGTTGCCTCTTGTATCCATTTTCTATTTTGCGGTGTTTAGAATTAAAGCATTTCAGCATTATAAGAACTGTCAAGTTTTCCTTTGGACTTTGCTGGCATTTACCTGAACCAATTTTCCCCTAATGCTGGATTCACCCCAAGACCACAGATTGCAGCAGAGAAAAAAAAACTGATGAGATACTGATTAACACCTAGAGATGTTCCATTTCTATCTTGCTGTCTTCAGTTAAAGTAACAATATAATGTAGTTTATGTAGAGGATTTTTCAAGCATATGTATTGTGCCAGCACCTTCTTCTAGAAAAAGGACTAGTTCCATGTTTGATTTAATTTAACTCGCTCATCTTTTCTACATATTCTCACTTGTAGAACAAGAGTGAGAGGATGCCTGACTGCTGAAATAACAAGTTTTGATAATAGCAGCAAGATGCCGTTAAGGGTTTCCAGTGGCTGGAAACTCAAGGGGAACTTAACTGAAAAATGTGCAAATTATTGAGTAACCTAACTTGATGGACCAGTCGCTGCTTTTGTGTGATTAGTGGGATTTAAAATGAGATGGAAGTCCGCATTAGAGTTGATCTAGGACAGTTGACAGATATTTGTATTTAACTCTGTTTCTTCAGCTTTATGAACACTCATTAGAAATCTAATACCACAGAAAAAAGCATACAATGCAAAACCAGGCTTTGGGTGTATTTCCAGATAGTGTATGTAAAACAAACAGGATTTTATAGAAGCAAACCTTGATTAATACAGAGAAAAAACATACTGTAAGATGCTGGCTTTATGAGTTTCATGTCATTTCTATTGGTACATTAGTATTAATCCAAATTGCAGCAGACATGTTTAGATCTGCTGCTGTACAGATGTGCAGGAACAAATACACCCAACTTTGTGTAATTTAAATTGGAGAAGCAATTGGCCCTTCACAGAGAGATGGCAGACACATAAAAGATCCTGAGAGGGTGGATGAAAATTCACAAACAAAAATAGGCAGCTACTGAGCTCTGGTTGCCCGGAAACTGAAATAAACAACCACTTTTTCTGGATCAAAGTACCTGCCAACCTACATTTTTTATCATTAATGCCTTCCTGTAGCAGTTAGAATAATGATCGGCTGCATCCCATTTAGATTTATGGGGTGCATATGATGTGCACTATACCGTTACAGTTGCTCTGCTTTACAATTTCTCATATACTATGGAAAACAAATTTGTAAACTTTACCTGTATAAATTCGGCACAGACTGCAGTGCTTTCACTGAAATGCCCAGCGATGTTTGTTTGTCTAAGCAACATTTAATACAACTCACCGCTGACAACAAATACTTGGTGCTCATGGACAATCGACAGCTTGAGCTGACCTATAAAAACAAGAAAAGGTTGACAGTTATTACTTAGTAAACTTACCTGTACAAGTGGGTCTATGGTTATAGTTTGACCTCGTCATTTAATTGGACCACTTTCCTTAATGATGAATGAGAAGGTAACAGAGTTATCTCCGATACAGCAGTGCTGTGAGCATTTAAAAAATTAAACTTTCTCTGTGAGAGATCAGGGTACATGTAAGTGTGGCCGAATTCCCTGCACAGATGGGGTTTTTCCCAAATGCTGTTGCAGTTACATGATCTGGGATTTGTTACATAGAACAAAACAACAAACTGGAAATGCTTTACATGACCATGAGCTGATCCAGAGTCCTAATGGGCTGATTTCAGTCACTTTTACTTTCTTCCATCTTTGATGTGTTAATTTATTTATGAGCCCAAAAGTATTTGAACAGACCTAGTGCTTACTAATTTCATTAAAAGCATCCAGTTTGTGAGCAGAGGCCTCAAAAATGGTTCACATGGTTATATGGCACAAGCCCTGCAGAATTCAGCGAGTTTCATGCTGTATCACCTGTTAATGCTGTATCCTATTCTCTGATTTCTTGCTTGTGTTGTTCTCTCAAATGTAAGTTGCTTTGAATAAAAGCGTATGCTAAATGACAGTAGCAGTAGTAGAAGTGTTAGTAGTAGCAGTAGTATAAAAGGAGAACAAATTAGAGTATAGATTGTTACTAGTTTTAGTTTAATTCAAGACATTCATTTTCATCCTCTGTTATTTGCTAAACGAATTCTGATCTGCAAGTTAATTTTTCTTGTTAAAATTAAGCTTAGGATTCAAAGGCAATATCTACTTTAATTACTATAAATGTTTAACATTTTGCAGTGCAATCATTTGGACTTATGTTTTTCCCTAGATAATTCACTTACAATCCAAGCAGAATTCCTGTAAAATCATGTTTTATGGGAAAAAAGATAAAAAATTTATTTCATAAACCTCTTCACAAGTCTGAGTTTACAGCTCAGCAGTGGATTAAAGGAGAATAAAATAATGTTTCCTGACAGACATGAGGGAGGAAACCAATTTCTTGTCTAACTCTCAACAAGAAAGTAATAAGAAAATTATAATAATAATAATCATACAAAATGTATTATAGCTATTACTTTAATATGTTTAATGGCATGAGTATCATTTTGACCCAGAAATCAAATCAGAAATTTCCCCCCAAATCAAATTTCTGGAATAAAGAAAGAATCAACTTAAAATTCCAAACAGATCCCTAAAGGATATTAAAGATGACTTTGCAGCGCAGCAGAGAAAACTCAAGCAAATATTTCTGAGAGCAACACATAAATGCAAAAAGGTCAAATATCCCCCAGTCTGCAGTAGGGCTTGTATTGTGTGTGCATGAGTGTATGGGAGATTCTTGTTTTACAATATTCAGGAGGTCTGAAAGCTAAGATGGCACTGCACTGTATGTTATGGGATCTGAAAGATCAGATTATTAAAACGTATAGAGGCAGATGGATCCTATATTGGTGGTAAAGGCATCTGCAGAGGATACCAGGCTTCTTCCAGGTGAGTAATATAGGTATGTGCTGCTGTGAATAGACCCAATGGGAGGTTAGGGGGAACTATGCCTGATTGTGGTTACAGAGTCGAGCATGGGTCGGGAGGACCTGGGATCAAGTCCATGGCTGAGGTGAACCACTGTGGGGCCCTGAGCAAAGCCCTTTACCTCTAAACTGGCCTGGCACTTCTCTCCTCTGAGTGTATCTACAGTAGGATGGGTTTAATAAAGAGGAGGAATTTCCCAGCTGGGATTAATACATCTAATAATAAGCAAATGAATAAAACTTAAGGACCAGGGCAAGATTATGTATCTTGATTTAGGAATTTCATTTTCCTGCAAAAGATTTTGGAGATCCAGAGCCTTCCCTCAGGCTTTGAGACCAAATAATTAAATCAGTCAGAAAATGTTATATTTGTGCTTTGACTATCAATTAACAAATCTTTTTTCTCTCTTTTATTTTTTTTGCAAATAGCTATAAAAAAGACTTCATGTGTACTTTGTATTGTAGAATCCTGTGTTGACTTATGATCATTATAATCAATTTCAAGTGAGGGAAAATTCAGTTTAAGGTAAAGCATATATTGTGGTCAGAGTTTGGCTATTCGGTAACTGCCTATATGAACAAAAACAAAAAAAGACATGTATGTCTGTCTGTGTCCACTGTCTATCAGCTGTCACTTTCTTTAACTCTCATTTATTTTCTGTTCTTCCTCTTCCTTTCCGTTCCTGAAAGTCTCTCCATGCTGTGAACAGCTCGAGGAGACTTATTAGCCATGTTGACATGGCCACTACTAACATGGGCTTTGTGCTTCTCTAAATTACTCCTGTTCAGAAGAGCACAGCCTTAAGCTGAAATAAAGGAGCCTCGCTGTGTGATAACACTGCTGGCACTTCAGGGCTTGGGTACAGGGGATGTTTGTCGTTCCCACACTGAACTTGGCATGGCTTTGTGCTCGTGGTAGTGGTAAAGGAACAAAGTAAGAAGTGAAAACACTGTTAGTTATATCTTCCTGGTCTGGACATGCCTCCTAGAAAAGTAGTTATGAATCAATGTCACACACACCAATCTCAGCTTATATCACACTGCAGTCATAATCAAATGGTTTTACTTTGCAATAGCTTTCTGTTTTCATAAATATCAGTTAAGCAATAATATCTCCATTAAATAACAAAGAAAAAACTATATTTTGACAGTAATTCCTCCTCAAAATTACAGTGTTCCTCACACATGGCTTAAAAACCAAGAACATAAACAGTGTAAACAGAGTAAATGGAGAACTGTGTACAGCAGAGTAAAAAGAAAAGTCATATCCTGTTTCTTGTCCTGCTCTGCTGGGAAAGCCGTCTGGTTTCAGTGGAGACAGTGTCATAACAATGCTGTTGTATAAGGGTTTGTACTCCCAACAATTGGAATTTCATTCAATCTTTAAAGTGCTTTATGTGATGTCATGGAGCACAGTAACTTCAAACAATTAATCACATCGAATCCAAGGATGTTACATGAGCTTCTAAATCACACCCAATCTTTGATTCTAAGTCAAAATGTGCACAGCTTGTATGTAAGCAGAAAAATAAAACCAAATGTGTGATAGCTCTCACACAAGGGAGGGGGTAGTTGAAAGTGATCTGGAAAAACACTTTTGAGAAAGGTGGGCAGAAAAGGGAGACAGGGGTTAAAAATAAAAAACAGAGCAGTCATTTCAGAGAGTCTGTGACCTGTAAGAACAGACCATCATCCCTTTGGAAACAGAAGCTACAGCCTCTGACAGGCGTGATCTGATGAGACATGGCAGACAAGACAGCGCTGTGAATCAAAATGTGCACAAACACGTCTGACTGATGTGGAAATACCACGCAGCCACACTAACCACCTCTTCTATAAATATTGCTCATGTACAGATATTCTACGTTTCATGATATGGGAGTCGATACGGATTGAGGCTGAGAACATTTCATAATCTTGATCTTAATTATTGAACACAACTAATGATTCTGGCCTTGGGATCTTGTACTTGGCTCAGTAAATGTTTTGAATTAAATGCCAACATCTGCTATGTTCACTCAGGGTTGATGCTACAAATAGCTGTGCATCTTTAGGTCTCAGTGATGTTGCTGCCACTTGCAAGTATCTGGAACCACTTTCTCATACACTACTCTTGAATTGAAGCAACATCATTGCTTTTTAGACGATGAATGATTTTACACAAACAGCTAGGCTTTGTTGCAGCTTGTGTGTATATGTTATAAAAGACCTGAAGTGTTAGAGTGTTAATTTAACTTTATTTAGTACATTACATGGGAAGATGTGACAAACCCTTATTCGTCCTGTATAGGAGCCATCTCATGTCCCTAACAACAAACAAGCCTCCAACACTCTCAATGCATGCGAGTCATTCATTTGGCACACAGACTGATTTCTGGGCTAAACAACAGGGCTGTAAATAGGTTTGCATTTTCCACATGTTTTTATGTTGTTGGGGGTTTTTCTCTGTTTTCTTATGGCTATTCTTCGGGCATATTGTGTTAGATTTTATTTGCACATCCTTGTGTTGGATTCAGCCACACCTTTTGTTACTTCCCTTGCCAGTCTGCCTTATTGAAATGTTTCATGTCTACTTGTCTGCATGGATTTATAGCTTTGGATCCTCTCCTGAACTTAAACCTCAACTGTAAAGAAAAAGTAGTGGATCAACAATGTCCGAAAACTTGCTCTGACTACAATAAATGTTTTGAAACACTTGAACATTCTACAATTGTGTTGTGTTTGTTTGCAAGTCTGTTCTTGGACGAGTTAGTTTTGTTGTTCCAAGACGCTGGCTCACTGACAATAAAGCTGATTGTGATTTTTCTGATTTCAAACCAGACTGCAATAATCATACTTCCAAATATAAGCATCATGCAATAAAATTTGCAAAGATTTAATGATCGGTTTGATGTTGTATACATAGCTGCACACATATTGAATTTTACCTTTGATTGGTACAGCTCACATGAAGCATGAATGGGAGACAAAAGTTCAGACCAATGAGAGTTCTAGACTGAGAAATACGGTTGGATTTTAGGTGTGAAGATGGAGGAATATAATTTAAATTCCCTATTTGGTTCCATTTTATTTGTTTCATCTGATTTGTTAAAGTTTGCTGTAGTTACTCCATGTAGCCTGTTACAAAAAATATGTGCTCCTTTCTCCATCGTCCACTGCTTTGGCTCTTTTGAAATGCACTGAATGCACCTTCAGGTGGCAGAGGTACCATCCTCAGCTGTAGAGCTGATTTGCATGGAAGGATTTAGAGCAAACAGGAATTCAAAATGTCATGTTTGTTCAGGTGAAAGAAGGTCAAGAAAATGACTTTTCTCCACTGTTTTAGAGAAGTAAACCTGAGAATGTTCCCAGAATGAAAACGGCTGTCATAATCATAATACTGCAAAACAAAAGGTCTTGTTTTTTTGTTTTGTTTTTATAGACAGCTCATTTACTCTTACAGACTCCATTCTCAATAGTTTCATGATTAATTCCATGCCATTCAGTATGTATGTGTGAAAACCTGAATACTGATATTGACAGTGAGTTACTCCCTGTCTGACCTTATCCCTGCTGAGTCCGTCTTTGTTCATGAGCCAGCTCAATTAGTCCACAAAGTGGTGTAGCCTGTCCAATAAGACAGCCTGAGAACAGGCAAGTCAGCACTAATAAAACAGTAACTTTGTATAACAACCCAAAATCTGTGACTGAGGAGAGAATTTAAAGAAAAGTATCTATGACAAAGTACTTGAAATATTTCTTTCAAATCAATGCAGGTCCTGATCTCCTTATAAATTTTCACCTACATTACAATTGTATTTAATAAAAAAGGACTGCGTGGGCCATTTTGGAATAGCTGATACCAGAATTTGTAGATAATTAATTAAATCCAATCTTTTCTACCTGTGAAGTCTATGCAGAGCAGAATATTTCCACACCTTACTAGACAATGACAATTTTATCTGTTCTATTTTATCTGTTCACAACACATGCTGCCAGATTGGTTTGGACGTGTCCACATTTTGCTCAGATGAGATCAAATGTATCCATGGCAAAGTGACTTTGCAGTGCTTTTATGTTTTGCATTTCAGCTCTTTCTATGTGTTTTTTCTGTTTTTTCCCCAAGTAGTTTTCTCCCCAGATGTTATCTTTACTTTTATAGCCAAGCCTAACCACCACTTCTTGCTGCAGCTTCAAACTAGATTTTCAAAGTGTGAAGGGTTAGGGTTAGCACTAACCCACTTTTCAAAGTCTTCTCTTTTAGTCTTCACTGACTTTACACATCAGCCAGCTTCATTTTCAGTTGTCACTTGTTAACACTTGTGATAGTTGAGTGTTATCACACAGGTTTAGTGGACAGGTTAAATGAATTAATGAAGTTCTGAGTGTTTCATAAAAGCTTTTGCACACGATGCAGTTAGTGTCCGATTAAAAATGTTTAGTGGTTTGAGTTATATTTTCACTTCCAACATCTACAATAATTTGCACAAGGGGAAACAAGGTTTTGCACCCTGCTGCATACAGTACTCATCACCTTAGAAACAAGGGTCATGTCCTTTTCTTTTTTTAATGTAGCCTTGTACTTTAACATTCAATCAGTTTAGGAATGGGATGATCATTGGACTGAAAAAATATTTTCAGTTACCAAAAAGGAGGAAAAAAGTCATACTGGAGCTGATGAG
The DNA here is from genome assembly GCA_036024015.1 of Craterocephalus amniculus. NCBI lineage: Eukaryota > Metazoa > Chordata > Actinopteri > Atheriniformes > Atherinidae > Craterocephalus > Craterocephalus amniculus. Next base: position 6,894 of record JAVQJG010252326.1, on the reverse strand, counting down.
AACCATAGCATGCATGTGTAATCCCATGTGTAATTAGTCTTTATTTAGCAGTTAAAGTAACTACTATCAAAGAGGGAAGAGCAAAGAGAAGTTAATCATTTCTCTTTAACATTTCCTGTGGGAACAAGAGCAATTTGAAAAAGTTGGAAACTGCTGTGTGTGGGATTTAAAGTTTTCATCTGGGGCGAGCGCCAATCCATCCCATTTGATCCAGGAGAGAACAAAGAGAGACTCTGATGAGAGACGCGGAAGGTGTCCTCCCGTGTCTTTGCTGAATATCCCTTAACAAGCTTGTTATATAACAGCCCAAAACTCATCTCCTCCTGTGTTCCCTGCCAAAACCACTGAAAATTAACTCTTTCAATATCATCTAATAAGGGGCAGTAAATCAAATTTATTGTGTTCAGTTAAGCAAAGGGAGACACCTGTGTGTCAGGTGTCAATACTACTTGACAGAAAGAGCAGCAAATGATTCTTTGAGGGCTTTTGAGAGAAATTCATTATCTGAACGACTTCACACTTCATATTTCAGAAAGACCTTTGCACATGTTTAATATTTAATCACTTGAAATGCTCAGTGCACTTCAATCAAGGCAAAAAGGGTTGAAAAATCTGAGAAAGAAGGAAGAGATAAATGCACAGGATGCTAGCTCCAGCAGGGAAAATTATAGCAGATGTAGGGTCCACAAAACATGCTGTATTCATCGATTCCTGCTTCCTGTTATCCTTTAAATATCTATGACAGCTGCATTAACACCACTCCATCGGTCTTGCACTCAGTCACAAGGTGTCATCATACTAAACAGGTGCTCCACAATCACCTATAACGGCAAAGAGATGGTGGCCACCTCCAGGAAATAAGGTGACAGCTGGAGAACATGTAATAACCAAGTTCACATCTGTTTAGCAAAAATCTGAATACAGTGACTAGCTATGGTGAACCTGAAGTATTTCTATTTAATGTGTCTAGAAGGCTGCAGATGAATGAGGAAGCTCATTAATCTGAATTGGGCACGTTGAAGTAGGAACTAAGGGCAGTGGACTGAGAAACACTGAGATTACATCTTCGAGAGAATATGAGCTATACTTTCTTATATGATCAGGTCAACTTAAAAAAAAAGTCTTATTTTTTCAACAAATAAAAATTAACATGGACACATTTTTCTGCATGAAATGTATACTATATCAAATAACACTGATCATCATTGTGCATGGTAATTATACACAAAAAACACAATGAAATCATTTTTAGAGTTTAATGATAGTTAAGACACAAAAGGAAGAACTTTGCTTAACTAACTGTATGCATGAAATATCTATATGTTGCTTATAATTTGACATGAAAAGGGACAAGTTTGTTAGTACCAGTCAAGAAAAAAATCTTTTTAAATTCTCTGTGTATTATTCTATCTAGTTGTTTGACATATAAAATAATAACTCATCACACATGATTTGTATTAGAGGTCTATTTTAGAGAAGGAAAATGCCTGAGAGAAAGAAAAGGCATTACGTCTACACCTAGTTCATAGCTCAAATTCACTCGTTGACATTAAAGAAAATCTTTTTCTTAGGGTCCAAAGGCAAACCATTTAAAACAAAAGAAGCTTTCTGAAAGTTCACAGACAAATTTGACCCACTTCTCAAAGGGCACCACTGTCAGATTGAACTAAGAGAGAGACAGAGTGGAAAGATCACATATACAATAATATAGCATCACTAATCATATTACCCTTATTATCTTAGATGAAGTGCCTAATGGTGCATGCAGTATGTGGTCTATTTTGAATAAAGCTGGTGTTATCCTCTCTAGGATCCAGGAACTATAAGTCTCAGTGAAAACTGCAGGTCAGACTCATTACTGCTGTGGCAATGATAAGAAGAGTAAAAGCAGTCTAGTCCAACTTTGGAGATCAAATTCAAACAGTTTATATGTACTACTAAATAAAAGATGTGTCAAATGTAACAAAAAGCTCCCCAGAGACCTTGTAAAGACTGAAATATTAGCTTTTTCTATTCCAAAAGAAAACTTTCAGAGTTTATGACAGATCTGGAGGAGGCCAGATAATGGCCTTTCATAAATACTGCCATGTTTCTATACCAGGGAGGAAAAATCAAGCACTGGTTTTAAAGTGAGCTTTCCTCTTTGTTTTTAAGTAGAAATGGGGTTTCTCCTACTCTGTGGGATTCACTCTGGAACTTCACTGCTACTCTAAATCCAACACAACACCCCTCTACAGTTGTGTGCTCACAGTCAGACAGCAGTAATGCTGAGTGCTGACTCATGGGATGATCAGTGTAATTTGTTACTCCAGGTGTAAGATCTGTGATTAATCTGTTGCTCTCTCTGAGAAGGGACGGATAGGGAGTTTTGGAAATGATACATGCACTCCTAATAAGTATGCTTTAGTTAGGGCTTCATGAATACAGAGAAGAAATTTCGTGACAACTAGATTTTTATCAGGGAGGCACCTCTAAGAAAGGTCAGCCCAGCTCTAGTGCGCATCTTTCTTTCAGAATTAAGTGAAGAGGCTAGCATACCTAGCATACATCAAACACGAATTCATCATTACGAATATGCAACTCTCTGGTGTTTAAAGGCCAAGACGTCATATCAGTCTTTCACCACAGTCAAAACTTAACCCCCAACATCCTCCTGACACATTCATGAAAGCACTGCGAGCATCAAATACACAAGTCAACCTTACAATGGTGATCACATCCCTATAATACCCTATCCATATTCATTTTTCCGCACCAATAAATACTAGAATATGGATGAGGATTTAGTCTCAGTAAACAGTGCAGGAGCAGCCTCTCCCTGTTTGGATAATACCCTCCATAAATGATTCAGGGTGTCACCAGATAAGGGGGAAGCCTCATTACCAGACCAGGGGACATGTTACTACATCTGAGCCTATTTGTGGTGGAAGTATGTTCTAGGGCACATGACAGAATACATGTTGGTTGTATCAGGCTTATATGGTACAATCTTTTACATAACATGGACATTCTTTTGCAGCCCACTGAAACATAAGACACAGACAAAGATATGGACAGACGTTTATACCCTTTATGGTTCCTGGTACCATAAATCTATGTATAAAACTTTAACTGTCACAATTTGCAAAATAGTAGTTTCTGCAAAAAGAGAGATAAATTGACCTCACCGTGTGTACTGAGAAGAAAGGATGATGCCTCAGGAGAGTTAGCAGGGGGCTTCCGCAAGTAAACTCTGAGCCAGACCATGTTGCTAGCTGCTTCAGCAGACAGGCTGATTTCAGTTGCAGCGCAGGGAAGGAAGAAACTTGATGCCCGTTTGTGTGTGCCTGGTAGGGTACAATATGCATACACTTAAAAGACAGAGAGGAAGGGCACCTTTAATCACATAAATAAAACTAGATGAGCAGCATACATTACTGGACAACAGTCTTGAGCCAACCTTCATTTGTGATTCATGGCAGTGATTTATTAAGATATAATGTTTTGGACTAACGGCTTTTTATAAGCCAACTTGTTCCAAAATTTTATCTTATGAAATTATGTTCCAGAAGGAGATGAGGAATGACCTCCTATGCCTTTTGCTTGTGGCGTATACGAAGAAGCCTCTCAAGTTGTTTCCCATAAGCCTCTCTTATGCCTGTCCATGTGTGGTACTTGTTTTTGTAGATACAACTAAATCAATTGGAACAAATTATTTTTCTTTGCAACGGTGCCAAAAAAGATTAAATTGTCTTTGGGGGTCATTGGAACTTCGGAAGGAGGGGGGTTGAGCAAAAAAATAAGTCAGCTCAAACCATCTTTGCAGTAGAATCTGTTAACAGATACTAGTATAACTGATAATGGTTATTTCGGTACATTATGAATCAGTGTATTAAGGAAAAAACAGACAAAATATTTATGTTAAATCATCTGGATATTTTCCTTGAATCTGCTTAATCTACTTGTTACTTATAAATGAATCTGTATTTGTTATTTAACCACATTGTTAAAAACTACCTTCTTTTAATAAAGTTTACATAATTTCCAGACTTTAAAATTATTGTTTGCTACGATTTGGACCAAAGGGTGGCATTTACTGTTCTGTTTATATCTGCTGGTCAGTGATAAAACGATTGGGCCGTAATCTGACAAACATCACATTGCAAATTTGTAGTTGCCCGCAAGTAAAAGGAGTTTTTTTACTTTTTTGAATATACAGTTTATATTATTTGCCACTTAAAATGAAACATTTTTCAAAACAGTAAAAATGCTATTAGAATTTAGTTTTTAAAAAAAGCCCAGAAATATATTTATTAAAGGAAAAAAGAAATCTAGTGGGAAACCCCAGTTTATTCAGAGTGCGATAACACAAATAAACGCAAGCTACAGTTTCCTCTTGAGCCAAAAGCAGAGATTAAAAAAAATAAAACATGTTGTGAATGTCTACATTAGTTTAGATGCCATTAATCCATTGTTGTATTTGTGTGGCAATAAACCAGATTACTTCACAGTGTGATTTTACACACCTCTGGGTGAAATTTGAATAGCTGTAGCACATTAAACTTGTAGCCCAGCAGCAGTGAACCAGTAACCTAGAGATGAACTTTCAATATTAATCCTGATTAACCACTGACATGCCTACCAAGGAGGCAGCCAAATCAAGCTTTGTTTAATGGAAAAAAAAAATCTCTCTGAAGGATTTCCTACGGCTTGCCACAATGAATGTCCAAATTCAGCTCAGCAAGTATTTTGCATATAGCATGCTCACAATAGCATGTGCTCAAACATTTTTGGCAGAAAAAAAATCATAGTTATCTCTTTATCCTGCTTCGTGTCCCTTTCTCAGGACTAGGAAAAGTCATGATCATTTTCCTTCTTCCTTCCATTCTGTCCTCCCTGAAAAAACCCCTGATTCATCGGGTCCTTATCAGTTACAGTGAAGGGAAAACAAAGGGCTTCTCTGAAACTCATACACAACCTCCCAGAAAAGGAAGCAGAGCTGAACTTCCACGTCAATCTCTCACAAAGACAAAAAAGCACACACTCAAAAAATCTTAACTCAATCAAGTTAATGTAGTAATGTTTTAACTGTCAATCAAAAAAGCACAAGCTGCACAATGTCTCTAAATCCACCTGCTGTCGGCCTTGTAGACCCCAGACCACCAGTAAGGAAAAGCTTAGAGACCACAGTCTCCTTGTAACAATCGGAAACACACATCAATTTGTTTCCCACAAGTAGGCGTATCCAATCTTTTAGAAGATAGAAAAGTGCGGGTAGATCTAGTGAGTGTTTGTATAATAAAAACATGCTCGGAAGGTGCAATATGAGGTGTGATTTGAAGAAGGTAATGGCAAAGGAAACTTAATTAAGATCGAAGAGATAAGTTGGAGGAGAGTGGGACATGTTCCCTGAAAAGATTAATTTTCAGTTTCAGTTTGGAGATGACAGTGCAGTTTTACGGGTAATGTGAATTCTATTATTGTGGAATTGAAAGATGTTTTGACTCTCACAAGGGACAGCTCCCCTACATGACATCCATCTTAGTACAGTGAAAAGTACATGCCAAACACAGACACAGTAAGCCAGTTGTAGCAATGAAGGGTGTGAAGCAAAAACAGATGCTGCTTACTTCCATAAAAGTTAGGAGATGCCAAGAGTAAGTTCAATAAGTTTAACTTCTGGAGTTTTGCAGAGGAGTAACAGCAAAATGGTAAACATAATGACTAAATACTAAAGACAAAATCTTGGCCTAAAGGGCTCCAGTCCTCCTCTTCAAAAATAACATCAGCTTAGCTATACTCTAAATTTGTGACATCAAATTACTAAATCATAACAGCTGTCTGTTATTTGATATTCATTTTTAGTGGCATGCATGGTGGTGTAGCTACCTGTTAGCACCACTGCCTCACAGCAAGAAGGTTTCTGGTTAAGGTCTCAGCTAGGGAGGAGGACCTCTTTGTGTGGAGTTTGCATCTTTTCCCCTTCTATGTTTGGGCTCTCTCTTTGTGTTTTCTCCCACAGTCAAAATGTTAACTCTTTACTCTTAATTATGCCCAGGAGTGACGGTGAGCATGAGGGGTTGTTTGTCTCTCTCTGTCGGCCCTTCGATGGCCTGGCAATCTGTTCAGAGTGAACCCTGCCCCTAAAACCCTGCCCTGTGTTAAGCAGGGATTGAAAATGAATGGGTGGATAATTTTACAGTATAACACAACTACATAAAAATGTGTTATCTTTCCAACCCAAAAAAAACAGTCCTATTTCCAGGGACTTTGTATGACACTTGATTAACTTATTTGCACATGGTCATTGTCTCTCCAAATGAGGTTTTGAGTATGTGGTTACTCTTCAACTGGCAAATCCCATGAACCCATTTTCCATTTAAGGATTACAAACTGACTAACACAGCTGCATCGGTCAAAACCTCTAAGCTACTCTATAACAATTCACAAAGTTAATTCAACTGCTTAGTGACACAGAAATTTGCATTGCCTAAAATTGACATCCATACAGTAGCATAAGAAGCTTTTCTCTTCATTCCTGATGAACCTGCAAGATTGTTAATATTGCAAGAAGCCTTAGATCAGAAGTACATGTGTTACACTGCACTTTATTGTCAGTGTAGCTCATTTATCTCTGGTGTCTCAGCATATCCAAACCAATTTAATGAAGTTGGAGGTTTAACTGAAAATACAATGGCGCCCACTAGTGGGCACATTATATACTTCAGTAATATCGAATTTTTCTAATGTTTAATGTACCAAGTTTGATTGAGAAGCTGATTGTATGCAGGGTTCGAATTACACCGCTGCTTTCGGGGGAGCCCTAATTTCAGGTGTGCACAATTACTTCGTCAGTCACATGCACGCGCATACATATTAGTGCATGTAGCGCGGTCAAAACTGTGGTTACTGCAG
>JAVQJG010252325.1:0-13494 GCA_036024015.1 Craterocephalus amniculus | reverse complement strand
TTTAAGTTTTAACAAGTACATGTGCAGTGCCAATAAAACCTTGAAAACAATAGGTTTTGAAAATGGACAGTGATGGTGCTTCTCTAACCTGTAGCACGAAGAGTTCCAGTTTAGTTGGATTTTCTAAACCCCAAATTGCAGGACTCCACAGCACACAGAAGGGAGGTGTCCCTGCCATGAAACCGTCGCTGCCACCTCAAGAAGCACCCAGCTGCAAGAAAAGCAACAAAAAATGTGGATAAATATACAAAAACTAGTAGCAGTTACAAAAAATACAATTATATTAAAAGAGGTTTCTTCACTCCAACCAGTGAAAAAACAGTTACACAGTGGTGGGGGAAGAGTTTAAAATAAAGAATGTAATGAACTGGCTACTACGCACACAGCACAGAAATTTTTTTTAAAAAAAACTTTAAAAAACTAATTCTGATCAGACTTACAGATGTAGTTCACCCACACCTGAATCAAATGGTTGAGTTTTCTCATACGCATCATGCCATTCAGCTTTGCAGGCCTGCTAACGAGACATTTTCATGATTCATGAGGAACACATCTAAAAGTTGCAGGTTAGTAGGTCTTGAGGACCTAATATGTGCACCTCTGTCAATAAATGATAAAAAGGAATTTACCAGCAATAATCAGGAGGAAAAGATGCCACACCAAAAGCCACTCCATGTAATGTTCGTGGGAAGAGTTCAGGGATTGCATAGACAGTCATTGCCACACCCTAATTAGATAATTGCACAGGTGGCTTGTCTCATTAAAGGTTGAACTGTTGCTGTGTCTCAGTCAGAGACAACAATCTATACAATTTTAGTTTGTATGGTCATAAAACCATTTATAAATGTGTGAGAGGGCTTTTTAATAGTATATATGTGATCAATAGAAAATGAGTATAAATGAATAAAATATAATTTTAAGTAACAATGTCAGCACTGACCATGCGGTTTGGTTTTCTCTACTCCTACAAAGCAGATTCAAATGAAATGGATCCCCATTAGCTTATGAAGTTCTGCACAATGATTCATTAGATTGAGTCAGGTGGGTTGGAGCAGGAACACAGTCTGCAGGATTGTGGCCCTCGTAGGACCAAATTGAGTAACCCTGGTTTGGAACAATGCCACCAACAATTATAATCACTGAAAAGGATGGGAAGGTTTGCCAATGACAGATTTTGTAGTTTAAGTAAGTTGTAACTTTAAAAAAAAAACTACGTTCACAAAGACTACGTTTAAATTGCTGGTCGAAGTGACATGTTAAAAAAGACCACTACACCCTCAATGTAAAGGAGTGTTTTTGGTCGAAGTTGCTCGAAAAAAATCACAAGAAAGACGATAAACTGACAACGTGGAAACGTGTTTTCAACGTGGCAGGGAGCAAAATCTTTGCGGGTGTGAAATATAATCCGCCCACAAATCACATCCTCTGATGATACAGAAGAAACAGGCGAAGAAACAAGAAAGGTGTAGAATAAGGAAAAGAACTGCCTCGTGGCGGCCACACAAGGTCACGTCGAAGTTGGATGCTAACAGGCTAGCTAGCTAACCAGAAGCAAGCAGACACGCGCAAAGGAAAGAGAAAAGGAGAAGAAGGCTGAGCTGAGCTGAGCTGCGAACACATCATGTATCCTCTGACGGTCCATGATGACCCCCAGCCGCACCCCTGCAGCATCACACAGAAAGCTCAGTTCATTTACAAGCTGTTTCTGCTGGAAAGTGCCCGAAATACACTCGAGCAAGATCTCCGGAACTTCACTGACCAGGTAACGTTAGCAGCGGTTTAACTTCACACTGCAGGCTAACGTTATGTAAGTTAAACATCCTAGCAAGCGGGCTAGTTACACATTACTACAGACAGATTAATTTGAATAAATGTTTTATATGAAAATCTCTTCTTGAAGTATTTGTTAGCCTTTTAACATTTCATGATTCGTTTTTGTGTGTGTGTGCACGTATCATGGATTTTTTTTTAAAGATCACATGAACAAACGTTTGTGAAAATCTTTACATATTTGGATTATATCGTCATTATTGAAACGCTATTTCCAGTATGTTTGCGTACACACCAAGTATATCACAGCCGTTACTCCCAAGTACAGATCTGAAACTCCCAATTTTGCCGTTCATGGACCGTGGAAAACAATACATATGCTTTTAATTTAACAATATTGTTTAATATTCATAATTTACATTGAATAATTGGCATAAAGGGTGATATCTGAAAATCCTCTATATCACTAGAGGTACTCTTACCAGTTTGAAAACCGTGGCCCTAGCAGATTTTGTTTGTTTGTTTGTTTTCCTATTGAATGGGTTATACGTCTCAATAAAGTTGTAAAAGTTTTTGTCATTTCTTTAACATAGATCTAGCATTTTAACAGGGGAATGACAACCATTTTAATCTACTGCAACCAAATACCCTCCACAGATGGTGATATTAGACTAGTTGACTGGTGACTGGAAATGCTTCACTCAAGTATCTGTTTCACATGTAGTCTTAATGGACTGTTTTTCTAGCCCATTCTTTGATGTGTCAAACCATTTAACAAAAAATATAATCTGGAAAATACAGTAATCATATATATAATGAGCATGCAGAGTGTCTCACAGAGCATGCACAAGTACTCTCATTTAAACAAAAAAGTGATTAGTTTTCAGTCTGAGCTTATGGAAGGTTTTAATAATATTCATTAAGTTTTTTTCCACTTGTCCAACAGGCCTACAGAGAAGTCCATAGTGTCTTACATTCATCTCTTCCTGCCAACATGTTCAACAATCTTGCAAAGGCTTTAGATGTGAAGCATCAACAAATCATGAAGCTTACAGCTTTATTGAAGGACATCACTGTTGGTAAGTCACAACTGAATCATGCTGTTCGAGTTGCTAATTTGAGAAAAGGTAAATATAAGATAGAAGTGAATTTATCGCGGTTAGCTTACATAAAATGTTGTTTTGACTCAAAAAGGGCACTAGTTAAAAACTTGGATCCTTATGATCTACCCAACAATGAATGAATAGATGTAGATGCATTGCCACTCATTTCTCTCTGGTATCCGCTAGGGATGCTCCGATCATACTTTTTGCTCCCTATCATCGATATCAATCACATGGATTGGCAGTAATTTTGATTTTTTAAAATTTATAATAGTGAGGTGTTAAACTTAGCATTAAAACAGGACTGATGAGAGCTTCATATACGTAGTGAAACTTACAGGGGATGAGAGACTTTATTTAAGGAGATATTTTATTTGAGAGCACACAGTCTGATGGAACTCGGGCGAGGCTTTGTCTTTAAAATATTTCCGTTTAGGTAGCACATAGCAACGCTCAACAGCCAGGTGCAGTCGGTAGAACCCAGGGTCCTCGCCCCCATTTAATAAAATCGTTTTATGGTTATTTGCTCGGCCTTCTGCCTGTTGGGCTCATATGGATGAGTCATAATAACTGTTTGCTGCATTAGCTGCACTCTAGTCTTATTGTGCTAAGGTTTAAAGCTTTTAAAGGATGCTGGGATGACAGATTTTCCGACACTATTATTTTTAAATCGTGTTTTCTTTTTTGTCATCTAGCAGGTCTGTCAGATTTCATCTCGAGGAATACTTGAATTACAAATTAAATTAAAAACGTTGTCTTTTTGCCTCCCTGATTTCTCACCAGTTGGTGTCCAGCCTGCTGTCAACAATGGAGTGAGAACAAACCACCCAAAGCCACTAAGAGTCAGCGGGGTCATGATGACAGATGTGCTGAATTTTTGCTCAATGTTGCAGAATTCACTGATGGCAAGCTCCATAGCAAGAGCAGTCCAAGTTGTTAGAGCAGCGCTGTCCTATCATCAGCCTAAACTATTCCTCCAACTGCAGCCTTCTGTAGTGCAGCAGAATGACGTGTCAGGAAGCACCTCACCCAACTTCAACCGCACTACTATGATTACAAGCACTTCCTGTCATTTAAAGGCAGAACAGGCTGCTGTCCAGGAAGAAAGCCAACCAGGGGGTGCATGCGTTTCACCTGCCACGACTCAGAGTCCCAAGATCAATGAAGAGAAGCCGAAAATACTCCTACCGCCCTTACAAGCTGTATTCCCAGTGATCAGTAATACTAAACCTCTGATAATATGGGGATGTGAAGGTGAGAACCAGGTGCAACACCAAAAACAAACATCCTCCCAGCTGCTGCACTTCCTCAGAGCAAAAGCCACAAACAAGGGCGCGCTAGAGGTCACGTTTTTGGAGTGGACGAAAAGTATTTCCGAAGCAAGCACCCCCGCTTCATCAAGACAATCATCGCCTACCATTAAAACAAAAAGCTACCAATTCAGACATGTGGTGACAAATGATCTGATGGAGGCACCGGCTCTAGAAACGTTGCACGCAAACATGGAAAACCAAGCTCCGGTCTTCAGGGTGAAAAGACTGGAGTCAAACGGATGTTTGATCTACAGTTGTGTGATCGCGTCAGAAACCGAACTGTGGGACATCGGAGATGTCTTCACAGAGGCCTTACAGGAGGACTTTGTGCACAAAGCACTGGAAGCTGAAAACGGCAGAAAAAACCTCGCTCAGGTGGAGGACTCGAGTGTAAACAAAGATCAGGAAACCCAGCAGTCGACAGAATCTGAACCAGTGTACAGCTCAGAAATACTGACACGTGACAGCGTGACTATCCCCGATTTCCAGTTCCAACGGTTTGAAGAGACCGAAATAGTGGTGTCTCATATTGTCAGCCCAGGCAACTTCTACATTCAACACGCCGACTCCCTTGAGAAGCTGCAGGCGCTAGTGACGCAGTAAGTCGTTAACCATGGTGTCTTGTATAATCCACTTTTCAATGTTCTTTTTTCCATGCTTTTTATCTGGTTCCTTTAGTTTTTTTCTCAAAATCTTAAATTCTTCATGTCTTTTTTTTTCTTTCTCATTTGCATCAGCTGTAAAGCCAGTCATTCATATGCAGAGCAGAACTGTATCCCAGACATTGGAACCAAAGTCATCTGTTGGTTCCCTCAGAAAGATCAGTGGTGCCGGGCGGAGGTGATGAGAATATGTGGAATAAGCAGAGGTGGGTTCAGTGCAGCCTGGAATGATTTTGCAAAGGCATGCCTCTAGATGGTAGCAGTGTCACTTTGCCCGAATGTGGTCACTTGGGAATCACAGACCTCCTTGTTCTGTCTTTTTGTATGCAAGATAACAATGCAAGAAATGGTGCAAGGAGTGAGACATCCATCAAGGTGGAGGTTAAAAGGCTGGACTACGGTGACACTGCCTGTCTGTCACTATGTAATATGAAGAAACTCCCCCCAGAAATGACTGTTCTACCACTTCAGGCTTTACAGGTTTCCCTGGTGAATGTGAGTGGTTCCCTGCTGTAACCCTAATGATGATGTCTGGCTTCAGTGTCCCACACGCACACACGCTAGAATATCAGTATCTTACTAGTAGATCAGTCTCTAAATGTTTCTGTGATCTGCATCTGTAATTTGCATACATGGGAATGGTTAATAATCGGTGCTGTTAATTATTTACATTGGCCCACTTGATTAGTCACGGCTTTATCTTAAAACTCGTTACGGAAATTCATTATCTCAGTTCATGGTATTTTGTCTGTTTCCTCCCCTTCAGGTGACGCCAATTAATGGGAAAGATTGGTCTGAGCAGGCAGTCGGATGGTTCAAAGCGATGGTGCATAACAGGTCGCTCTATGCAAGGCTTTACCCACAGGGTCCCACAGTTTCAGTCGAATTGTTCCTGGAAAAGGGAAAACTGGGAGCTATGAGGTACATATGAGGTACATTTTGTTGAATATCCCTGTGACACAGTAAAGATGAGAAACGAGCTCTATCCTCTTTTCAGGAGGGGTGCATCGCTGTCTTTGAGACTGGCTCAAAATGGACATGCGAAACATAACAAAATGAAGAATGGTGGTCTCATGAAGAAAAGTAAGTTGACTTGCCTGTTTTTAAAAATTGTCTGTCTTGAGTTGTTAATTTACTGAATTCCTATGCAGAGAAATTTTCCAAAAATCAACAAAACCTTAATTCTGTCATGTTTCAATGTTAAGTTTGTCATTTACCCCATCATTAAAGGGGAGAAAAAGTTGGGAAGAGGCAAAGAGGCAGGTTTATAGCCTATATAAGAATAAACAGTATTCCAAAGGATCCTTAAATAAATGGTTTACTTGGTAACAGATGAGGATGACAGAATTAGTTATAAAAGAAGTATAAACCAAAAGCTTCATGATTAATAGCAAAGGTTGGATAATGTGTCACTACTCTGCCAAAACTCTGCTACCTCAGTTAAAAAGTATGTAAACGGGTACATGGTGATGTAATGATTCTCACGGTTCTCTTGGCAAAGCTCTTGGCTCTTTGAACGTTTGCATAATGTCATGAAAAAGATTCAAATTCTTGCATAAGGAACAAGACCTGATACTGCTGTTGGTTTTGAATTGGTTGACCTTCAAGCTTTCAGAAAGCACCACAAACGAACATCATGATTTAAAAAATAGCCACGCGGACTCAGACAGGAGTACCTTAGTAAAGTATTGTCACTCAACACAGTCGGCTGCTGCATCCAGAAATGTAACCTAAAACTGAATTGCAGGAAAAAACCGTGAATAAACTCTGAGAAGAAATGCTACAGAGTTGTCAGATGGACAGGTGTTTTTTGTGTATTCTGCTAAAAGACGGACTAGTAAGATAAGGGCAACCACCCGATCGGTTGCAAAACAGGATACTTAAGTCAGAATCCGTTATTGAGGTTCTTTTTGTCATGATTGGCTGCAGATGTGTGGAAAACATTGATCCTGAGATACACTGAAATGTTGAATATGTGCTACCATAAAGGTGGCATCATTTCCAGAGGTTCATGTTTATGACCCAATAATGCTCTGACTCAGCAGCATAGCTTCAGAGACACACTTTGACAAATGGACGGTGCATCATGGAACTGGAGCAATGACCATGGATACCTGAAATCATGTATTCAACATACCATAACTCAACATGTTGAATCCTTATTCATACCCCTCTTACATTTGTCATGTGATAGTAGCATCAATTTAGAAATTATTTTTTGTTGGAATGAATTTGTTCAGTAAACAGTAAAATGGACTGTACTGTAGAGCGATTTTTTTTTTTTCCTTCACGATTTTTAGATAATTTTTTGGTTCAATTATATTATTAATTTAAATTAAGTCTTTTTTTATCAAGAATTGTTAAACTGTTTTTTTAATTCTATTTTTTTATTGCTTTCTTGTTGGGTATTATAATAAGCAGAATGGTGTTCTGGCTGCTGTGTTTTGTTCTCCAAATTTAAATGCTTCATTTCATTTTCAGCAGGTTCAAATATATTCCTCACTAAATCTTAAAAACCTACTTGCATATGATTTGCAGGTTTTCTTTTTTTTGTGGGGGGGGGTTATAGATCCTGATAAATTTTTTAATGTTATGGGGTTAAAAAGAAAACGACAAAAAAATCACAAGTCAGCATATCAAATCACAATTTGAATAAAATCACCAACCAAAGAAATTGTAAAAGAGTCAAATTGTGAGCAAAGTTTATCGTCTGAATTGTAGTAAAGCAGCTGGAAATCACTGGCTTTGTTCATGTTTAGTAAAGGTTCAAATGACCAAATGCATCATTTGTTTTTGTTGCACTTTGGAAAACTTTTGGAGGGAGGCATGTCCAGAGGGTGGCATTGTAGCCTGTGTACAACTAACTCATCTTTCCTTGTTTTACACCGAATTTTATTTATTTGTTTTTGTTGCAGGCATTGTTCAGCTTCAGGCACGGAAACAGGAATCTGACTGGGAGAAATACCTCATCTCATGCTACACTCAAAATAAGAAATAACTCAGGAAGTGTCGGTTTGAGTTTTTCTCATTTGTGTGATGCGACTTCACAAAATTTTAATAAGTAGCAATGAATAGACAAACTATTCAGTTTTGAATGTGTTCTGATTTATTTTATTATTAAGACCAGCTGTGTACAGATACAGTGGATTCTTAAAGCAACATTTCAGGCTTTAATGGTATTAATTTCTGAGTCTTGGCTGACATTGTGCCAAAGGAGACTGAGCTGACTTGTGGGTCCTTTTCAGATATGATGCAAAGCAACTTTGCTACAGCTACCAAACATTAGAAAATGCATATTTTGTGGACCCTTTTTTTCTGCTCACATAAATAACTACACACATCCTATTGGATAAAATAGAAATATTTAAAATAAATATATCAAGTGTCAGATATAATTTGTTTTACATGTCACCCAGTGGTGGTGCAGCTTTTCATTGCATTTGAGCTCCTCCTGACAGATGGAAAGTAGTGAGGTGCTGCTCATCAGTTAAATTTTTTTATTGTACAATATACTTGTACTTCAGATGCTTCTCTCCTCATCTGCCTGAGGTGTATTTAAGAAACAAGAAGTCCTCCCTGATGGCAGAGAGAAGTCATATCTGTGTCATGGAAGAAGGATTGATTTATGCAAGGAAGTATAATTGAGCTAAATGAAAAACACCCTGGGAAGTGTGTAACTGCTTATTATTCCAGATGATAGACTGTATCGGTTCAATCACAACACCCTCTTTATTAAGTCGTTCTTAGCTGGCTTTTTTGCATTAAACATTAGTTTATTTTCCATTTTTTTCCCTCTCCATTTATGTATCACATGTTTCTTTGGTTGATACTGAGTTCATGAACAATGGATGATTTATTTTTGAATGTTTGCTTTCCAAATAAAAACGTTCTCTTGTGTACAATGCATGCTATATGCTTCGTCTCTTCCTCCTGTGGATCAAATGTAAATGAGCTTTAGTTCATTCAAAGAATTGCAAAGCCACGCAAACCCTCCCACTACACTTGTCAGAAGTGACGCAGAGATGCTGATTACACGTTGAGCTGTTTGTAGGTCATCTGAACATATGTGACAAACGACCACTTTGTGTTTCCATTTGGATTCACTTTGTTACTGTAAATTGTTGTTTCTGCTGTTGAGTTTTATTAAAAACAGCTGGGAAATGGCACCGGATAGATTTATTAAAATAATTACATCATTGTATATGTATTTACAAGGCTTTGAGGGCATGTGCATCCATCATTGTTCACGTTCAGTTCACATCTTGCAAGGGTTTTAGAGTTTGACCTAGTAGCTGTTGTGCTTCATTTGTCTCAGCTTGGTAATACATTAATGACAATTTGAGCAATTAAGAATGTAATGGAGCACATAGAGATGAATTAATGTGCATAAGAATAGTTTACATGCTGTGTCTCAAAGCAAGTCTTAGAATTTTTGTGGCATTCTCTATTTACAGAGTTGTAGCATTCAAATGTATGTTTACAGAAAATCAGCATGAACAGCTGAGAGGGGTATCACTTCATTAAATTTTGCAATAACTCAGCGATTGTGTATTTTTTCTAGATGGAATTGCCAACCTGTTAGTTACTCGATGGCGGTGGCTCAGGTCAAAAGCTTCCTTCACTTCCCTGCCCTGCCAAGCACAATAAATAATGTGGCAGGCTGAGGCCTTTTGTGTCCACACAGATTCCTGCTTTTGCCCGGGGTAGGCGGAAATCGAGGCGTTTGATCTGAATTTCTAAAGAGTCTTGTTGCAGCCCAATAAAGGGCACCATTGTATGTAAATAGTTTATATAAGAGCATATGACCGCTACGGTGCAGGGCAGTGGCTAGTGGCGGAGGAATGATTTGCATTTTCCTAACGCATGGTGTTCTCAGTCCAGCCGTTTGGCTTGCTAAAAAGCACAATATTTTATTCAATTTCTTCCCATTTTGTACACATTTCTGTGTACCACCACAGCTGAAGGTAAAATACATGCTCTATCCTCTTCAATCTTTTTTATACTAACATCTAATATAAATAAGAATGGATTTTATGTTTGTGATAAAGAATGTGCCCATATGCCTTGACTGGACAAATATTTGGCATGCTGCTGGATCACAGCATCACCCTTTTATATATCTGTTCTGTTTTAGTCCATATTCTTAGAAATATATATATTTTAATATCTAGCTTTTCTCAAGCTTATCAGAAATAAAACCTTTAAAATGAGATTCAAGTTTTTCTGTTTCCCTGGAGAGCTTTTCTGTCTGTCTGTCCGTCTGCTGCTTGGCTGTAGTTCAGTTTGGGAGTACAGTATTAATACAGAGTATGCAAATCACGTGGTTCTGCCAATGTTTCGCAATTGGTCTTGATTTCTTGCGTCTTGTGACGGAGCATGGCGGAGGGCCATCGCCCCTGCTTTTATACAGCCAGCAGCCTACTTGGCATTTCTTGTCTGTCGTTCCTTACGAATCCAGCTTGATGCTCAGGTCACACCTCAAGATGGTCGTCTTTGGACCTGGTGCTGCTTTCGCCGCTTGCACCGCCGGCTGAGTCTGGTAAAGCTCTAAAAACTGCCATATAGATTTGGACTAAAATGAACATGGACAAGGTTCATGGTGTTTACAGGTTGAGATTGTTTAACTTGGTACGCTAAAACTTTTACTCGATTCGCATTATTGAAAGGTTATTTTAGATTTCCTGAGGAGGTTAGGATTAATGAATTTGGCTAAAATGGATGACACAATAATAGTTTGGTATGAAATGTATGTTTTGGTTTTTCTCCTTTCTATTCCAGACCTGGAGTCGAAGATGAACTGGGGGTCCTTTTATGCCGTGATCAGCGGCGTAAACAGGCACTCGACTGGCATCGGACGCATTTGGCTTTCTGTCATCTTCATCTTCCGTATCCTGGTCCTGGTGGTTGCTGCAGAAAGTGTTTGGGGGGACGAGAAGTCCGGCTTCATCTGCAACACCCAGCAGCCCGGCTGCAACAGCGTCTGCTACGACCAGTTCTTCCCCATCTCGCACATCAGATTGTGGGCGCTCCAGCTCATCCTGGTCTCCACCCCCGCACTGCTGGTGGCCATGCATGTGGCCCACCGACGGCACATCGACAAGAAGATCTTGAAGAGGACGGGCCGCAGCAGCCCCAAGGAGCTGGAACACATCAAGAACCAGAAATTTCAGATCACAGGAGCTCTGTGGTGGACATACATGATCAGCATCATCTTCCGAATCATCTTTGAGGTGGCGTTTCTCTACATCTTCTACTTGATCTATCCTGACTTTAAGATGGTGCGTTTGGTGAAATGTGACTCATACCCGTGCCCCAACACGGTGGACTGCTTCGTCTCCAGACCCACGGAAAAGACCATATTTACTGTATTTATGCTGGCTGTATCCGGGGTGTGTGTGCTGCTCAACCTGGCAGAGGTGGCGTACCTGGTAGGCAGAGCCTGCAAACGGTGCATAGGCGGCTCGGACGATGAGTCCAAAGAAGCCTGGATAAGTCAAAAGTTGTCGTCTTATAGGCAAAATGAAATCAATCAGCTGATAGCAGATCATTCTCTCAAGTCAAAGTTCACTGTGACCAAAAAGAGCCCCACTGAGAAGGGTGAAAGGTGTTCAGCTTTCTAAGACTTCCTCTAACCACATGAACTTCAATCACACCTGTCCATGGTGTACGTTCTGCATTAATGACACTTACACTTTATATCTGATCCCTGTCTGTTGTTTGGATATTATAAAGTCAATTGCTTAGTGATTCTAGTTATTTTTTTATTATTTATTCTTTACTCTCTTGAGCCTTTAGCAAAGAGCAGACCAGTGACTTCACATGCGTTCAGCTCATTCACCACAAAGGCCATGTAGCCGATGGTGCCATGTAGCAAAACATGCCTTGATAAGTCTATTCTAGATTTTTTTTTCCCAAGTTTTTACAATAGTCTTGATTCATTTCTGCACCATGAGAAGCTATTTGACAACATGGGGACAAATAATCTCTTAGCTAAACAAAGCGTTTATTTTGGTCAAGGTTGCATATTTGCTGCATGACAACGCACTTTCAAAGAGTGCAGTTGCTGAAATCTTGCAGGTGTGGCAGATTTGTGTGCTTCAAAGTTCCCAAATTACTGCCAGCATAGTTTTATCTATGAGCTGTGAAATGGGGAAATGAAGTCCAAAACATGTAAATCTGCAATAGGTGTTGCGAAAATTTTGCATTGTAAAGCTTGAAGTTTGGAAAGCAAGTTTTTGGGATATCAGTTTGCACATGACGGAATCCTGTGGCAGGTTTCTTTCTTTCTTTCTTTTTCTTTTTTTTTTTTTTTTTGGTCCACATAGGCTGGTTTTAAAACAAACAAAGGGAAACATTATGAAAACAGAAAAAGAATAATTGTAATGATTTATTAATACATTGTGCATAGTTTTATCTGTTTAAATTAACTGAATTGGCAGCTGTCAATCAGACAAAAAAAAAATAAAGCCTAAAACTGATCAAATTTGGAGTGAATTTTGCAGGAACATTGAGAGGGATTTTCATTTCGGGTGAATGCAAAAATGTACATAAACATAAGGTATGGTCCTTCCGAAAAAGGTTTTGTTGAAATGCTGGATAACAAAGTCAGCTTGTCACCTTTTTTTTTTTCTTTCCTTTTTTAAAAAAATACTACCATGTTTCATGTTTAGTCTGAATGAAAGCTAGTACACCTAAAGATGAGAAAGGCATTTAATGGTAGTTTTTGCAACTGATCTCCCCTGACGTATCCAATTTTCGTACTTACCTACAGTGTATGTGAAAGTCAAATTCCCCCGTTCTCTGTTTGAATTCTTAAAGCCATCCTGTTTCAAGGCCCTT
The DNA here is from genome assembly GCA_036024015.1 of Craterocephalus amniculus. Lineage (NCBI taxonomy): Eukaryota > Metazoa > Chordata > Actinopteri > Atheriniformes > Atherinidae > Craterocephalus > Craterocephalus amniculus. The sequence goes on along the minus strand of JAVQJG010252325.1, from coordinate 807 downwards.
TTCCCTTCTGTCTTTACTCTTCATATCACAGGAACTAGAGATTCAAGGAGCCCTGATGCCCCCATTCTAAGTTTCAATATAACTTCATCCTGTACCTCAGGCTTTTCTCCTCCCACAGTCTGGACTTGACTGCTTCCTCACTTTCATATCTAGTAATCAGTAATAAGTGACTCATTCTTTATTACTGAGGTGAGAAACTTCTCCCCTGTTGTTTTTTTTTTTAATCCAACAACAGTATTGTGGCCAATGTTTTATTTTATTTACAAAGCTAAAGTTTGTGCACTTATAACTGTAATGTCTCACATGACAATGCTTTAGGAAAAAATAGAACTACTGGTGCTGGAAAACCAAATAAATGTTTAAAACTCCATCCCAGCCATGAGCGCCATGCTAAACTAGATGATTGTCATATTGTGCTAAACTAGAATGCACAAAATAAGGTTAATGTTTTCTCTAAACAAAATATGGTATGATTTACTGAAGTGTAAGTGTTTCTTTTTTTTGGGGGGGGGGGCATAGTTTCTCTGGGTGATGAAAGTTAAACCAATGATAAGAAGAATTACAACACACTTGCCGCCTTTTGCCTTTTTGTCCCCAAAGTCCCTCTTCATTTTTACAATTGCCAGTACTGTTCCCACACCTTCTGAGTTTTGCTTTGTGAACATGACCTCTCATCATCACAGCTTCTTTTTTAACCCTCGTATGCCCCCTGGACATTTTTGTCCACTTAACCAAATTCAAAGCTCCCTCACGGATAATCACCCGGCTCACCGGAGCTGATTTTTGGTGAAAAAGTGTCATCCTGTA
>JAVQJG010252319.1:0-19043 GCA_036024015.1 Craterocephalus amniculus | reverse complement strand
GACAAAGGGCAGCCTTGGCGGAGTCCAACCCTCACCGGAAACGAATCCGACTTACTACCAGAGATGCGGACCAAGCTCTGACACCGGTCGTACAGGGACCGGACTGCCCTCACCAAGGGGCAAATATGTCTATTAGAAAAATGGCCCTAACAAAAAAATATTGAGTCAGTCATCTTTATTTAATCTTAATCAAATCCACACACGTTACAATACGTTTAATCATTCTGAGGCAAATCTGTTCTGACATTTACAAACAAAAAAACTCAAGTGGTCCTTTATGTACCGAGCACTTCATCCATAAACAATAAGTATATTGATTCCAAACAGATCATCTCAATCTTTGAGAAAGTAGGTATAAAAACTAATGGAAATCAAAATGCGACGGTATAAATCCAAATGTTTTAATACTTGAGTTTTACCAAAACCGTTTCCTCCAAAATGTCAGTATCCATTCTGGGCATCACTTGGATCATTTATAGTGGTGCACATTGAATGCTGACAAACAGTTAAAGGATCACTTGTACATTTGGCACCAACATATTTTCTTGGCCCTCATACATGAAAAAAATAAAAAACTTAGCCAGCCAGGTATAACTACAAAACACAAAATGGACTTAGAAAACAGAATGTTTGTCAGTGTGTCCTTTTTGTATAACAGTAAAGAAAAAAAAAAAAAAGACTGAATGGACGCATCAACTTCCCACATTGTAGGAACTTAACATTCTGTAATGTTTATGCAACTCATTCAGTCACCATGGCAACAAATCAAGGCTTCATCTCTGCTTAGACATAAGCTAAAACTTCTCTGTTGTAATCATGGAAATGGTTACACATGTACCATTCCTCAAAGTTTAAAAAATTCTGGTTTTAGTTCATGCATTTCACTCATTTCAAAATGACATTTTCCTTGATTGCAGCCTTAGATAATTTAAGCCTATATACAGTTCATTATAGCCAAGACAGGTGGGTTTATGTTTTTGTACCAATGTTGTCAACATGATTATTCTGGATAATGTTTTTTAAATCTCTGTGCCATTTTTTCAACATTTTTCAACATAATTATTCACAATTAGTTTAGGGGTGCTGCACATCACAACTGGCTTCCTGCAGCTTTCATGTGATATTTGAGTAAATGGAATTCCCACCTTCTACTATGGAGGCAAGATCTGTAATTGTGACAGGAAATGGAGTGCTCTGAAAGCACTTCCATAAAAAACGTGGTACCTCCGAGGATGCATGAAAATGCAAACAAATAGAGATGTTTCACATTAGCCTAAGTCAATTATTTAAGGTAATAAACCCCCCAATGAAAGCATCCAGCACTATTTCTACCAAACAAAAGTAAGAGCTAGATTTCCTGCAACCTCAGTACAGCAAGAAAAGTTTTGTTTTTTTTGCATTTTAAATGTATTCTTCAAATCCTGGGCATACTGTATGTGTTAGTTTCTCAGAATTTGTAATTGTAACATCATTCAAAGAAAAAAAAAAATAAAATCCCTTTTTTGACAAATATTCCTTCTACTACTCAACTGCAGTGGCTACAGGGCTACAGCATACTTTGCGAGTGCCCAGAGTAGTATTATGTTGATAGGAAAGTCAGAAATGTCCATGTTGTGTTCAGTGGTATTAGAATTGACTGTGGGACCATTTCATGAGCAAACTGCACAGGAACATTCACACCAATATCAAACATGTTTTGTTTTTTCCCTTGTTTTATAAAAGGGCAAAATATGCACAGGGCCAGATAAGCGGAGGCAGCCCAAAAAAAAAAACCCTAAAACTTTATACTTTGGGATGGTAGAAACCATCAAAAATCACAAGAATATTAATGCCTTTGATCTGTTTATAAATCAGCTGGACCATTAAGGTCTGTCCAGGTTATGTTAATAAGTTGCAGTTTGATATTAAGGGTGAAATCTATGTTTTTACATAATAATAAAATATTATGAAAGTAAGAATTGGTTTGTTTTTAGCAACTTCTATCTATCAACAACATGGATACCCTTAAAAAAAAAAGTCCACCATGTTGTACTGCTGCATTAGCAGTTCTGAATGGACACACCAAACACTGGCCCTACAGAGGTCATTCGCAGTTATCAAGTTTTAAGCAGCCGCTGCAGAGGAGGGTGACATTCAGTTGGTTGCATTCAGCAACTTCAGTTCTAGATGTCACCTAATCCCGCTAACTGCTCCTTTAATTTCAGTGGATTCGTGGAGGGAAGATTACATTCACAGTTACCAGATCATAGAGGTCAGTAGCTCATGTTTTCTTTCTAGTCCTTGTGGGTCTTCCCTTTGGGTTTTTCATCATACGAAACGCCATATTCATTCACTCTTGTCTTGTCCACTGGGTAGAGCCTGGGGGAAAGAAGAAAGTTTTAAGCTGGAAAACCGGTTTGTAACTTCTGTTGGTAATTTGAGACTGTGCATGGTGTGTATGGGTATACCATCTCTGGTAAAGGTAAATCAGAAACACCACGTCATCTCTGAAACAGGCCAGTCTATGAGATGTTGGCATGGTGATGATGAAGGCAAACACGTCGTCGATGAAGGTGTTGAATGCCTGGTAATAATAAAAAAAGAAAACAAAACACACATAATTAACTGTGAAAGATGATCTTTTATAACAGTTTTCTAAATTGGATCACAATTTGTTTGCCGAATACTGTGAACAAGCAGATTAAATTAACTTATTAACCAAAACTGTTTTATTACCTTGTACATAAAGGCCTTCCAGGGAAGGTGGGCCACAGATTTTAGCTGTTGAATGAGGAATGAAGCAGAATATTACAAGATGTAAAAAAACAAAACCTAATACAATGCATAAGTTGCATTTGCCAAAAAACAAAAAAAATCCTTTAAATTAGGCAAGTGTTTTCCAACAACACTTGATCTTTCTGGAAGCAAGCCTTCTGGTCTTAAAGGAGAAACTCACCTTATAATTGACAAACAGTTGAGGAAGCATGAACAGGAAGCCAAATGCATATACACCTGTGATAGTGACAATAAAATGAAGCTTGTTGTTGACCATTTGTATTAATTTTATGTAAATAACCTCGTTAACACAAAGACTAATGTGCAAGCGTGCATTCAAGTATAAAAAGCTGCTTACCGTTCACCAAACTGTTGATCAACCATGAGTACCAGCTAAAAAAGAGATTTACACAGAATATGTTGAAATGTAAACAGAAAAGCGCATCTCAGTGGATCAATAGCCAGAACAATCGGATTGAGTCGGTATCACACAAGTCCTACCTCTTATATCGTAGAAATATCAGAGCATACACTGCCCCTCCGATACACAGTGGGTAAAGGAGGTAGGAGAGATACTTCATGGCCTAAAATAAAGCGTGTAATTAGTGTAACAAATCAATGCTCTATAGTAACTCTTGTACTGGAGTGTGCATGCATGTGTGAGTATGTGATTTCTTACCAGAGTATCATATTCTTCTGTTCTCCTCTCTGATTCATCTAGTTTTCCAAACTGTGGCACAGAGAAGAAACAGAAACACACATTTCATAAACATGTGCAGCTAAAACTTACAGCTGTAAACTCTATGTTAGAATTGCCCAATATAACATTTGATGTTTTCGATTACAGATGTGTTGCAAATTAAAAAATACTGTTAATGTTTATACAGTAGGAATATTTGCACCTACCAGGAATGTTGGCTTGCCTCCTTTCCAGAAAACCTGAATCTTAAAGGCCTTCTTCACTTTCCACACCTGCAAACAACAAAACACATTTACACAATAATTTCAGATACTCGTTTAGGCATTAGACAAGAATATAGAACTTCATTTTGAAACCAGTATAGCAGGAACTAGTTTAATAAAGAAATTGATAAGAATTCATTTCTATACAGTGTATATGTTAGGGGGTAAAAGTCAGTAAAGGTTTTTGAATTGCCCATAAAACAGAAAACAGATGCAACATTTGACTGAAAACTTAGCCACCGTCTAAAAGGTATAAACAGTTTGTACAATCCTAACAAGTTATAAAGAAAATATTTAAAAGACCAGCTTTATTCTTAAATACAGTCTAAACCGTCTCAGACATGTGGCGTAACAAATAAGAGACACATGCGTTTGGAAATGGCCAGGGACTCAACCTGGACCGATAATGAGAAAAAGAAAAATTCCAATGACCAAATATCCAAAGAAAGCACATGAAAGACTTTCAGAAAGCTTCAAGAACCGTTTAAGAAAGTCTGGCTTCTTTGAAGGAAACTATAATGAAATAATTGATGGCGTGTGTGTGTTTGAGACATTTGGCTGTATGGCCTTGTGCGTGTGTGGACTTACTTCAATGATAGAGCCAATCCCAGCAGGTATGAGGACAAGGAGGCTTGTCTGCTCATCAAACAAGTACAGGAAAATCACTATGGTACTGAAGCATCGCCACAGGACTGCAAGATAAAGCATAAAAAGGGGTACAGCATCAACTCTGCAAACGTCAGCCGTTGGTCATCTGAATTACTAAATACACATTACTGCTGAATATTTTCTAAATAAGAAATATCTGAATTTAACTAAGCAAAAAGGTTCCCGGCCTCCCATTGGATCATTTCTGCATGGGTACTTATCTCTCAGCAACAAGTTATTAAACTCGAACTGAAGATTTAAGTAGCTTCTTATTTCTTTAACAACCATGTTGAAAGACACAACTAACAGTAGAAGAAAAGATGAAGCACTCAAATCATGGATCAAGCAGAGAAAACATGCAAGGACTCATGTTTAAAAGTGAAAGTAAGAACATTTCCACACACAATGCAAAGCAAAAATAAGTAACGAGGACTGGACAGCTGTGTAGCCCTAAAAGAAATAAAAGCACAAATCAGTGAGACTAACAGGAAAAAAACAATTCAATTAGCTAGGGAGCATAAAGATTGGACTCTCCAGCAATGGAAGAAGGTCATGTGGTCTGATGAGGCAGATGAAGTGATGCCATCATGTCAAACTTCTTGCGACACTGGAAAGACTTACAGAAACAATGCCACAGCGAAAACCTGCCGTAATCAAAGGTAAGAACGGTCTGACAAAATGTTAAGTGTGACCTCTGTTTCTGGTGGCAGCATTTTTTGGGCCCGGCAGTATGTATGAGAAACGACTCAGCATCATTATTTCTAGTGCTGTGAATAAAATATCCTGCTACAGTACATGAAATCAGACAAGCACATCTTTTACTCTGAGACTGCGGGCAGAGTCAAGCAGAGTCCAACATCTGGCTGCCCAGCAGTTCCCACATACAGATGATGCCCGGCTCCTCGTAAATTCATTTCATTTTACTCACTTTTCCAAAAGTTTATTACAGGCAGACAGTAATAGATCTTAATGTAAGTCCACTCAGTCTTCAATAAGAAACAGGCAGCACTGTTTTGTGTCTCGGCTGGTGTACAGAGTAAAGCGTAAGTGTGCTGTAAAGCTACCTACCTGCCTTGCTGGACATTCCCACCATGCTTTTCTTCTGCTTCCAGAAGCTGATGTCATTTTTAAAAGCCAAGAAGTCAAAAAGAAGCTGGAAAAACATACACACAAGATACAAGTTAATCTACAAAGATACTAGATGTTAAAGTTTACATGATACCATAACATCAGCATAAAAACTTGCTGACAGATTTCAGTCATTCCAACATATTTATGGGGTTTATATTTCCTTACAGAACGCATCTGCTGGAAGGTTTTCAGAAATAGCTTTGCAAATTTGACCATGTATTGTCATGTCATTCATTATTTTTTCCACTGCTATCTAAACCTGATTGTCCACAATGTCAGAGCTATTAAAAGTTTTTAAATAGACAAGCGAGAAATATTTAGGTAATGTAAGTCTTCAGGCTCTTCATCCTTTCTTTGGATGCTCCACCATTTTTTTTGACACAAACCTTCACAGTGGAGGAAGTTGGATGCAAAGCATTAATGGACTGGTTTAAAGTTAAAGTTATGGCAAATCGTCAGCTGTGACATTTTAAAAAGGTGTGAGAAACAAATCGTGCAGCATCATAACACAGCAGACACTCACATGGAAGGCAGCAACAAAGAAAGTCAAAGCCAGGAAGTACAGGTTGGTATCCACAAAAATTCCTTTGATTTCATCAGCGTCCTTCTCTGTAAAACCTGCAACCCAAAGACACACGCACATTCACATGTTTAGAGTGCGTGTCTGGTTGCATTAAAGTTAGGAAGAGATATTAACCGACCAAACTGCTGCAGAGAGTAGACGGCGTCTTGCATGTGGATCCAGAATCGAAGTCTCCCCAGAGAGATGGAGTCATAGGAGATGATCAGAGGCAGCTCTGCAGAGGTACTGTTGATCGCCTGAACTCACACACAGCATAACAAACATCAGGAAGCTCAGATACTGGGGTCTTCTGCACTTTTAAGGTTTCGCATTAAGCATCAGTTTGCTCCTGTGGGCTATATAAGAGTCATTTTAAATGTTCAAACTTACCACCAGGTCCTTGACGCGGTTGCTGAGCTCATCCACAAACAGCAGAGGTAGATACACCATCTTCTTCCCATTCTGGAATCTAAAACACAAACAAATCAACAACTTTAAAAGAGGCATTTTGATCTTGATGTCTCTGAAAAAAAAATCTCTGATTACTGATGTTAAAACTGTCATATCTTACACTCTGAGGTATCTGTGAACGTCACTTGGAAGGTATTCTCTGTCGAACAGGAAGTGGTCACTGACGATGTTGAGAGTTAGGCGGGAGCGCCAGTGGGAAACTGGGTGATCGGACGAGGAAGCAGCTCCACCTTTCGCTCCAGCTCCTGCTTCAGTGTTAACGTCGTGCTGCTTCTTTTTCGGGCCGTCTTGTTTCTGACCCTGTGTGATCATACAGAAAAATGTGAAGATTTGCCTCTTAAATCAAAGCTTGATTGACCATTTTGCATTCATAGAGATGTAAAAACAGAGGAAGTAAGAACTCCATCAAAGTCCTCTGTGATCTATTGCTTATCTGGCTAAGTTTATGCAAAAGCTACAAGGCTGGACTTTGTGAAACTTGGTAGGCAGGTGTACCAGTGACAAAAAACATTTGTGCCAGTTTGGATCATTTCCTTTAAAACAGCAAAAACAGAGCATTGGATTTGCTAGATTTGACTTCTTAAGCATCATTCCAACTAATTATTAGTCTTAGCTTACATCTAACCTGCCACACACTATCATTGTTTGCAGATGCAAAGAGAATGACTGAATAACATTGTGTATTTAGTTAACTTTAGTGAAAAAAACTAATCATGGTCACATTTCATTCTGAGGCTGAAACTCATACCTGCGTTTCATCTTCTCCAGATATCAGCGAAATTTCAGGAGGTTTCGGGACCATGTAGGTGGTGAGCTGGGCCACCACGTGCACTTGCCGTGGATCCTGCCATGGATTGAGACCAGCTTGATGGACAAATATTAATGCGTACAGAGTCCCATTATTACGTGTTTTCTTTGGGAGGGAAACATTGACTATCCTGGAGGAAAAGATATAGGAAAAAAAGGTCAGCAAATTCCCTTAAAATCTAACTTAATAACTTAGTTTGCACATATTATTTGATCAAACATGATCAATTATGAGCTTCCAAAACGGAATTTCGACCTTTAATTTGAATAAAGATCTTGTGAGGGTCAGTTTGTCCACCAACCTCTCAAACTTCGTGGTGACGTCAAAGTTCTCCTCCTTGTGGATCAGGGTATGGCCTCCATCTGCATTGGACCGCAGTGCAGTGAAGATACTCAACTATAAAAATAAGAGAGAGAGAGTATTAACTAAAAAGGTTAATTTAAATTACAGCAAACCAGCTCAGCCACACAAATACAGTTGACCAACATTTTTTTTTACATCAATAGTAACATAATCTAATCTGTCTGCATATCTGACCTGTAACTTGGGGTTCCCTGCCAAGAACGGTGTGATGCAGTTGTGTCCACTGAGGTTATCACACGGTTTGGTGTAAACGATGCCATACATCACCCAGCAGGTGTGGAGCACATACACCACAAACACCCCCACGATCAGGGTGGTGAAGGATGTTTTTAGAAACATGTCTTCCGCTTTGTGTCACTGTCTCCTTCAGCTAGCTGAGCAGCAAGGCCATACGTCTGTAAATGAGCAAACACAGAAGGCTGATTTGATTGAAACATGTAAACATTAAGGAACACAGATTATTTAACATATCCAAGTAGATTTCCCTCCTTACATGATCACAAAACATAAAATAAATCATTATCAAATATATAACTAGTACTCTTTTGCTTTTGTTTAGCAAAACATAATGCTGATTATATCTGCAACAACTTGGTCTTCCAGTTTTCTCAAGAACAAGAAAATACAGGCGAGGAAACACACGTAAGTCGCAGCATCTTTAGTGTTAAAGAAATACAGTAATTTAAGGGCAGTTATACAATTTATAAATGGGAGGCATTTACTTTGAAGCTATCCATATGGTTTAATCACCGTCTGCAGAAAAAAACAGGTATACTGATGTTTCGCTTTATCTGCTATCACACACGTCAATTCACGTTTGTGAACTGGAAGTGCTATACATATCTGTTCTCTCAAGTTGTGTATAAAATGACAGAAAGCCAGACGCTAACCATAACCGGTGTTAAATCTGGCAGGCTGTTGGTGACAGGACACTCTCAGCTGGATCATTGGCTGCCCATCCGTCCAGTCAGTTTACAGGGTCTGTCGGGCGGCAAACAGCGATAACATTGTTTCTTCAAAGCCTTCCACGAGTTTTGACTGAAGTCATCTGCAGCCTGCACAATATTTCCCCCTTTAAAGGCAAAAATCTCCAAAAATTGTAAGCTGGAAGCGTGAGATGGATCTATATTTCCGCCAATCGCTTCCTGGTTGGTGACTTAAACGAGACTTGGCTGTGAAGAAACGCGAGACTTTATTGTGCTTGTAGAAATGTTCAGAAGCAAACGGTGATAAATACGGGAAATGTGTATTTAAATGCTCACATGTTGAAATTATAACGTTGTAGAAAGCGAACATCACTGGTAATTTGTCACGCCAAAACAGCCTGCCATAACCCGGATTCGAACCGGGGTTGCTGCGGCCACAACGCAGAGTACTAACCACTATATGGTCACGGCTGACATTTGAGGTGGAAGTCCATCACAAGATACCAGGCAAATTGAGTTTATTTTAAATGTGATTTTGTTGCTAGTGTTGAATAATACATTAGGGTGGATTTAAATAATTTATTTGTCCTTCCAACATTATAACAAGTCTAAATTAATTTGCTCTTTTCTACTCTATTCTATTCTATTTCATTGAGCAACGCTGGATAGCAACTTTCAACACTTTTCAATGATGCCAGCACTACAGTCAATAATTTCGTCCACTGAACTAGGTTGCTGTAACAGGACCAATTGAAGCAGAATAGACTGCCGTGAACCGGAGTCGAATAAGGTCAATCAATTCTCTTAGAGAAAGGCGGCTTTAGTTGCAGGTCCATGCGGGGCATGGGGCATGCAGCTCCTACTGTTTAAACACACCTGAAATAGCCTATCTTAAAACGGGTTGATAAAGGTTTGCTGCAGAGATAGTTTGTGCTGATGCTGAGGATTTTATTTCAACTTCTAAGTTTAATGTTAAAGTCGTTATCTTAGGTAACCCTATATAAATAATTGGGGCACTCTTTGGGTATGGATAAAACATTCATCTGTGTAAATTAGAGCTGTGGATATCTTAGAAATGATAAATGACTTAAAAGCTCTGCATTACCTGCGTAGCAGGAGATAATAATAACTGATCTTTGCACAGGCTTCAAAACTGGTGATAAAAATCTGAATAATCATTAAATACTTTGTTTGCACCTCACTTATAGCTGTGTATTTTACTGATCACCTTATAAGAAAAATTATTTTTTTTTATGCCGAAGGGGCTTTTGGTCTGTTTATCCATTGTCTCCACTTTACAGAAGTAGTGACACAAATCACAGTGTTAGTTGCTATTATTGTTTTCAGTATTTTGTGGATCCAGTCCTTCATGCATGGCTATGCCTCCTACCTCAAGACAGGTAAAGGATAATTGCATTTCCAAGTTAAACAGACCTCTAGAAAAAAAAAAAAATCCTTGTCCCAAAAGGCCAAATCTCACAGATTTTGTATATGATGATTGTCTGTTTATAATGGTACAGAATTTTTGTTATAGATAATAAATAAATTTATCAATGATTTTCTATATTTTATATATGAAAATCATGATTTATAGATGGATAGTTCGTTTCATTTACAGTTTAAGATATGTAGGTTGTGTATTAAATAGTCGGAGTGAGAACAGGTTTGCTGACACAGACTTGCCTCAGGGTAAAATGGCTCCACAGCTACCAAAAGGCAGGAAGAATAAAAGAGATATAAGACAGTCTCAGCTATTTGTTTTTGTGTTCCTCTGCAGCATTTAATGTGACATTTAACAAACAGGATGTGTCCTTGAAAGACATCAGATTTTACTGTAGTAATGTGTGACAGTCAGTGTCATTCATCTCCTTCTGGGTTCAGCTCAGCGACACTGACCCCTGTCTTAATGTGGTCTTCGAACCTCTTTGTATTTTCCTCCATCACATGCATTGCAATTTTCCTCCTTGACCCTTCACTGTTAGCCAATACAAGCTATTTCATGTGTCAATAAAGGCCCATAATTTGCTAGAGAACCCCATACAACCCCAGGTGCACTGCCATCAGGATATTGTATGTGGGGTTTACAGTAGATATTAGCGCTATCATCCTGGAAGTGCTCTGTGGGCAAATTTCCAAGCTGAACTTTACTGAATAAATCTCCGGTTGGATACAATTAAATTTCTTGTATCCAGCACGATTCCACCTTTTTTTAGTATGACTCAACTCCGCGTAGTTACACCAGTAACTACATCTCTTACTTCCTGTCCGCTATGTACTGTAGTTTTAGTTAGTAGCTGCTTAAATTGTTATGAAGTTCTATTTCCAGTACAGCCCACCCCAATACAAAGGCTCCTTTACATCCATCCATCCTGTGGATCATTTAACTTTCACAGGCTGCTTGGTTTTTGTTTAACTCCCACATATTTTCATACCTTAGGAGTTTTTGTAGGTTTAAAATTAAGTATTTACTTGAGTCCTGTGTTTAGATCCACATTTGCTTTCATCAGCTAATACATCAGTGCATTGAATCCCAGAGTGCATTATAGTGTTAAAATTGCAAAATAACTGAATTTTTCCATTTCTAAAGATCTTACATACCTGTGTTTTCCTTAGCAACAAGAAGCATGCCTATTTTTTTCAATTTATTAAGCTGTCACCATTTTGATGTTGCACATAAACTCTAAGATGTTTAAAAAGAGGTTCAGAGGCAGATGCTGCATTACTGCTGTCACAGAGAAGTAAGTGCCATGCAGCCAAATATTCTCCAAGGACTATTCACTGTTCCTTTTTGCTGTTACTTTCATTTTCTTAGGTTTAGGCTAAAACATAGTAATACTTATGAGTTTATAATCACAGGTTACTCAACAGCTGCACAATACAAAACACAGGAAAACATCAAATAATTGTGTCATTTTTTCTGACGACAAAGACATTTTAAACACTTTCTTGCAAGACTTGGTTGTCCCATCCATTTTCTTACAATTTGTCTGATCTACCTTGTAATTAAGGATCAAACTATGCTGTAAATCAAGTAAAGCAACGCTCAACAGTAATTGTTGTTGACTTGTAAGTATTTTCTTTTTTTTTATTTTTAAAAAACCTTGTTATGGGGTAATAATTCAGTTACAATTTCACCGTTTTCTGACAGTCCATCACATTTAGCATATAAAGTTTCTTGAATTCAAGTTGGATTTTTCAGCCCCAACTTATGCCTGAAATGAAGCACTTTCACCTACTTGTGAAAGATTGCAGCTGTAGCTCTCTTATCTCTGTCAACATATTATAGGAATTAGATCACATGAGAATGAAATACCTAATGTGCATTCTTTTGAGTCTTTGACTGGAAGTCCACATTGGGAAACATTACAGAAGGGGAGAAATGCAAAAAGAAAGGAAAAAGGCAGCGCTATCTAAAAAATATGACAAAAAGAAGAGCAGAACTATCCTCTAATGTCTTCCACAACCTTTTACATGTCAGAAATGATTAAAAGGCTCCAGTCAGCCACATACCAGATACGTACTTGTTCTCTTCCATCTGGAAACTTAGGTTACATCTTTTATACAAATTGCTGAATTTCTTGTCCCCCATATGCAAGAGAGCAGACACTAATCCTCAGGCAAATTCTTTTAAATCTGCCTGTCAGGTTGAGACTAAAGGTGATACAGACTTTCTGCTTTCAGGGCCTTGAAACTCTGGAAATGGCTGGGGCAATTTTATTTATATAATACGTTTCATTACTTGTGAATGTGCTGAGCATAAAAGGAGGAGGTATGAGGGGAAAAGGCAACGTAGAAATGCTTCAGGTTTAGTGTTGAGTGTAGACAGTTGCATTGGATCGCAGTTCAACTCACTCAAGGAATTTTAAAGAAAAAAACATACCTCTAAAATTTTAATTCCCCCCCTTTCATCCCCTGAATAATGTTTATGTTAATTGAAGTGAGGCATTACATTATAACTTGTTTTATTTTATATTTTGTTGTTGCTTGGAAGCAGTTTTAGTTTAAATCTTTAATGTCAAGATCATTGCTTATTTATACTATTTCAGACCTTCCTTCAAACATCTTACATGTGCTTATTATGATCTGAGAGGTTGTAGTTAAACTTTTTACCACACTGTGGCACAACTGCCCCACGTCCAAAACGTTGTTTTAATTCTGCCATTATCGCACACAGTCATCTCTTTCTCTTTCTTTCTTTCTGTCTGTCTGTCTGCGTGTGTCCTTCCTCGATACTCTGCCATGATCCATAACCACCTCTCCATGTGTCTCCATCAACATCCATCACTATTTATGGAGTTTCACAGTCGGGGCGCGGAGCAGAGAAATCATGAGAGAGAAACAGACAGCCTTCCAGTCAGGGGCAGAAAGAAGGTTACTCAGCACTCTCTTTCTAAATGACCTCCCAAACAGAAAGAATGTGTCCCTGTCCGCATATTTTCACATGTCAGTCTTCGGGTATTAAAGAGGTCCTTTTTGCTCTCAGCCAGGGGGCTTCTTGTTTAAATGAACGGACTTTTTACACAAGAGCAAACTCCAAAGACATACCACTTCTCTGTAGTTATCTGAACCAAGGTCTTTGCAGTCAGGTGTAATTCTGATTTGTTATATTGGAGGACTTTCTGTTTCTCAAAGGCACAAGCAGAAAACTGTTTTTCACATTTAAGATTCTCTTAGTTTCATCACCCTTACAGCTCCACAGACTGACATTTAAGAAAATTTAAACAAGTCAGTGTTCAGCAGGTGTGAAGTTGCATACTGAAACACGCGTACGCCAGACAGCTGATCTCCTGATCCGCCTCCCGTGGATCTCCAGCCAGCAGGGCATGTCTTTGACAGAAAGCCTCCCGCTGTGATGTACTTGTAGAAAAAAAATTGGAGCAAATTGTTCAGACTTTCTCTTGAAAATCTAAAGAGTTCTGATGTGAAAATGGCTCTTGGGACACTCTAAAAGATGTACACTGCTGCTGCAGCACTTTTGATAAAGCTTCGGTTGTGGAGCAAAGTTTGGTCACACCGGGGGACCAGGAACATTGTGGACCCACGAGTTTCAGGTGCTGTAACTTCTAAGGGAAAAAGACCATTCTTTTGAAGGTTTCTGTATCAGTTCAGTTAAATCCTATTTCACCCTTTGCTTATACCCTGAAGCCCTAACACTCCAGTTCGATGTGTGCTCTTTGAGCTGCGGTGTCCAGATTCATCCTGGAAAATAGATATTTGTAGAAATTTCCAGTAATTTCTATTACCAATACACAGATTAATAAGAGAGCGTGTTAACTGGAACAATATACTCTCACTTATAAGAGGTACCCGTTCAATTGATAGTGCAAATAGTCTGTCATGGCTGCAATTCAATGCATATAGACATATACGGTAGACTTGCTCAAGACTTTGAGACTTAGGCCTAGCATTAGAAAGAAGAAGAGAGAGGATTTAGGTGACTTTGATCATAGGGTGATTGTTGGATGACCAGCTGATCTGTGTATGTCAGAAGCTGCTGATCTCACACATCCATCTCCAGGGTTTAAAGAGAATGGTTCAAAAAAGAGAAAATGTCTTGTGAACCTTAGTTTTCTGGATGGAAATGCCTCGTCGATGTCAGAAAAGAATGAGAAGATGATTGAAAGCCAACAGTAACTAGCAGAGGTGGAAAGAATACAAAAATATCATACTCAAGTACAATTACAGTTACTCTGATGTGATTTTACTTGAGTAAATTTACCAGTCAAAAAATCTACTCAAGTAAAAGTAAAAAAAAGTAAAAGTACTTTTTAGCAACAAATTGTGGTGCACGGTCGTCCACCACAACGCCTTCACCCACCTCTTCCATGTTCGCTATCGTCTGTGAGTGAGACTTGGGCCTTGTAATGCTGTCTCAGCTCGTGAAATGAACTCTCTCCTTCCAGTTTTTTGTTTCCAGAACGTGTTTTCTTTTCTGTTTCAGCCTTTTTTTTTTCTTTTTTCTTTTTTTTTCACTCAGCAACGTTTGCGATGTAAAATGTACTGGAGTACATAAAGAAACTGTACTTAAGTATGGGTAAAATTACACTTTTTAAAAAGTGCTTGACAAAGTACAAGGACATAAAAAAGCTAGTCAATTACAGTAACTCAAGTAATGTAATTAGTTACTTTCCTCCCCTGGTAACTAGATAATAACTGGTTACAACCGAGGTACCAAGAACATCATCTCTGAATGCAGCACACATCGAACCTTGAAGCAGATAGATAACAGCAGCAAAAGATCACACTGGGTGTCCCTCCTGTCAGCTAAAAACAGGAAACTGAGGTGAAAATTCATAGAAACCCATCAGACTCAGATGGTAGAAAATTGCAAAAACATTGCCTGGTTCGATGAGTGTTGATTTCAGCTGCAGCGCTCAGATATTTGGGTCAGCATTTGACATAAAAAACATGAGAGCATGGCTCCTTCCTGCCTTGTGTTAGTGGGTCACACTGCTGCTGGTGGTGGTGTAGGAGCGTGGGGGATATTTTCTTGGCAAACTCTGGGCCCCTGTGTGTGAACTCAGCATTTATTTTAACTAGAGATGTACTGATCAGGTTTTTTCCAAGCCAATCTAATAGATGGGCTGAGCATATGGGCCGATACTCGATACCAATCCAATACTACTGTTAATTGAATTAACTGTTTACCTTGCAAGTGAGTGAAGGCATCAGGCTTGACAAATACATGATTTAACCTTCTAGCAGCTTTCCCTGCTAGTGTTTCTGTTCAGATAAGCAGTGTGTTTTTGTAAATGAAGCAAGTTTACACCTGTCAGCCACCATGGAGGTCTGCAGTCTCTGAGTGATTCTAGTTTTGGTCTGAGTTTTCTTTAATTATTCAGCTTCTTTTGCACGTTTTATCTGCTGAACTTCCTGTTTGCTTTTATGGAGCCTTATTTCTTGTATATTCTGTCTAGTTCCTGCCACAATCTGCTCTAGCTTGGTTTTCCTTGGTACCTGTTATTGTGCCAAGATGCCTTGGTCATGTCTTTTATTTTCATGTTACCACCTGTAACCTGTGCTCTCCAGCATCCACTCATCCACTTACATTTTCTGGGTCACATACAGTAACTTCCCCAAGGCAGCCAGTTTGCTTCGGTTTCTTGTTTGTGTCAAGGGAAGTTTCTTCTATCATTTTGCTATTGCAATGCTTTAAAACAAAATAGAATCTTTTTGTCCTTTCATTTAATTTCCTCTTGCCTATTCAGCCCTGTATTTATGTTGTCCTCTTCATTTCATGGACTGTGACAGCTGGAGATCTTTGTTTTTCTTGCATATCTCCAATTTTCTTCTGGCAACCAGTAAAGGATGACTGTCTTGCAAGAAGCAAGGGGACACATTACAGTGTCACATATGTACATCAATTAAGCAAGACTGTTTATGTGCCAGAGAGCACATATAAAAGAGCAGGTTTTCTGTCTCCCAAATTACATCTGCAAATAAGCTCTTTTGAAGCAGAAACCTCAAATAATGACTTCAGAAAGTCCTCTAATTGTTTTCCTCAGTATGTAAAATCTCAACTTCATTATGAGTGTTACAGGAACTATACCTGATATTTTAATCTTTCTAAGAAAAATGGTTTCTACACAGTATATCATGTGGTAAAAGGGTGGAGTCAGACTTTTCAGTCCATAAAAATGAATGACTCATTTTTGTTAAATTTTGAGCTTGTCCAAGGAGGCGTGCTCAATGCAGTGACGCGACAGGCAGCACTTCTCTGTCAACATTGCAAACATGCGCAGCGGCGAGCATTTGACACAGCGGTAGATTCTGTTTTCAGCACATTAAATGGAAAGTTATCTTTGAAATTTGAGCAATGGGTATCCCTGGAGACATTTATTGGAGGGAAAGATGTTTTCGCCTTGCTCCCGACTGGCTTCAGAAGGAGTCTGATCTGTTAGCCGTGCTGGCTACACATACATCAGAGAAAAGAGTGCTGTGATTGGTTTAAGATGTGATTGGCTTAAGCTTCGCCAATAGCATACAGCGGCACTTGAAGGAGGCGGGTCAAGCATCCCTTCTGAGAAACAGTTGTCCTCAAGCTCTTGGCCAGACCAATGCTCGCATTGAAATCGTTTAGCCAGGCTATAGGGGAACGCTCTTACTGGCTGAAGTTACGGAAGTTAACCCCATTGACAGAGAGAGCGTCACACCAAAGCTATAAACTAGCCGCTTTTGCTCACTAGAATGGCCTGGACTCGTGCATATGCACAATCAATGAGTCATTCATTTTATGGACTTCCCCCTTTTACCACAAAACATACCGTGTAGAAACAATTTTTCTTAGAAAGATTAAAATAATATCAGGTATAGCTCTTTTAAATGTAGCCTGTTTGTTCCATGTGTATCTGCACTGATAGAAGATAAACTCTGATGCAAGGCAGCTTGCATCAGTCAAGCTGCTCGGCACGAAACACTGGTGGTTCTGGTTGTCGACTACTAAGCTGCATCTCTCATCTTTGAATGAGTGTAACTCGGGGAGTTTGATGCAGGGCTGTTGCTGAGAAAGAGTAAGTGTGTTCACTCAACCTTTTCCGGGTCAATAACACTAAAAAAGCCATCGGTTTGCCTCCTCTCATCTCAATCAAAGCTATTGCGTTAGTAATTTAGAGTGGGCGTAAACGGAAAACAACTTGCCTCATTTAAATGCTAATTTGTCTTCAGCTGGAGAATCAGCACAAAGGCAACAGGTTGGCAAAATATGGAATATATTACAGGAGAGCCCATAGATCAGACACAAAGACGGTTTTCCAACCAGGTTTCCCCCATAAAAATATTTTATTTCTTCATGCATCTTTTGTGGCTCAGCAGCGCTGCATAAATAAGCAAGAATCAATGATCCGCACTACTGCTGAGACTGAAAATCATTACTTATGCTTCTTTTCTCTATCACATTTTTCCAGTTAAGGATTCTTGGTATGGTGACCCACAGTCTTCTGTTCACAGGGCTAAACCATGTATGTTCTTTTTCATCATGAAGCTACAGGGCAAATGTTTATTTGTATTTCGTATAAGGTTTGTTATCACTTGTGCTTAAACATGGGAAATGCAACAATAAAAATCTGAATTCCTGGCACAAATCAAACACATTTCCAGTCAAGTTAGAGCCCCGTGAGGGCTGTCCATGGTCAGAAGATTGTGTTTACTATAGAATTTTTTATGGTTATTATTATTATCATTGCACTGGGAAGAGTAAAGTCCCTCTGGTGCTCTTGCCTTGACTTTAAGAATGTATTGAGGCGCTTTGCAATCAAGTATGAGGCATCTTGGAGGAGAAGCAATACCTCTGAATCTGAGTTCATGGCTCTCCGCCTGAGAGCCTCTCATCATCTATCGGAAATGGCGATTGCTCTGTCCTGTGTGAGAGTGAGTTGGTGCCCCCATGTAAACAAGGCATCTTGGGGTCTTGCACACGGGTGAGGGTAAAATGCAACGTGAGATGGACGAGCAGATTAGCTCCGAGTGGGGACAACAATGTACGTGGCGGTCAAGAGGGAGCAGACATGAAAGACGAAGCTTTTAATTTACAAGTTGATCTATATTTCAGCTCTTACGGTCCACAGTGACAGAAAAATTTGATTGCCACTCGTGGCGGTTCAGACTCCTGATCAGGATGCTTCATAAGAGCCTTCTTTTGCAGGATTTACAGACACGCAATGCTAGTGGAAGACCTTGAGGGCAAACCTCGGGCTAAACCCACAACAGAGTGGGGAGAAAATATATTTCATCATGCCTCTGAATGCCTTATAATCTCCCAGGAGAAGCTGAGACCTTGCTATGGAGAGGGATGTATGGGCCACCTCTCCAGTGCAACTTGACCTGGATAAGGGATTGGGGGAAATAGATTGATGGATAACTTCTTTAGGGAACTTAACTTTAGGGTTCAATTGATTCCTTTCTTACTTTGCACCTCTTTCTCTGCACGACCCGTCATTCATTTTTCTTTTTATCTTAAACCTCCTTGCTTTCCTCTATATTCTCTTTCTTTCACTCCTGAATAGCTGCCCAGTAACTAAGCAACACACACCTACTCTGAAGACTGCTGTCTCGCCCACAGTCCCCCCCTTTTCTTTAATTTGTTCCACCTCTGCCTCTTTTTCCTGCTCTCTCGCGTCTATCTGAATCTTTAACCTCGTTCAATCCGTCTCTCAGTGTCATCCTCCGTCTCTGTCAACGTTCCATCTTTCTCCATCTCTCCATCACTCCTCACCCTGTCTCTTTGTGATAGAGAGGGTGGAAAAGTTAGTTGGATATCCTTCAACTGTCCCCCAAGGTTAATCTCAGAAACACACACTGACCTCTGTATCTACATCATTGCTTTGGCTCTTTGGTTTTTCTGTTCTTGCTGATTTTTATATGCTTGGCTTAATGTATGGGGAGAATCTATGTCCACAGGCTTGCCTCATGTGTAAGTATG
>JAVQJG010252272.1:0-27672 GCA_036024015.1 Craterocephalus amniculus | reverse complement strand
AATGTCGCAGTCTATGAAATCACAGCAGCAGACGCTGTAAGCGTTGTCATACAAGCTGTAATCGAACAAGACATTGATCACTAATGCGCGACATGGCTGAATCTGCTGGATACTTTCCTGGACAAAATATCCGTGTGGTCACCTGACACTATTGCCAAACACAAAGAACTCTCGCGAGATTACAGTAATAATGGCTGCGGGAGGGGTTCGGACCGCAGGGCTGACGTTTTTCCAGCTTTTCCAGTCATACGCTTCACGATTTTCATTTTTGCTAACCGCTTCGGTTTTCTTTTCTAAAGAATATTTTGCCCCTCTGATGTCAGGAGACAACCGGGAAGCTTATTCATACGTCAAACATTTATTATATTTATGTACTGTATGTATTATATTTTGTGAATTCAATTAAGTAAAAAAAAAACAAAAAAACATAAGACTATTGTAACCGACTTCTCTTGGGGAATGGTTCGCCTAACTCCTTATTTAATAATAAAATCATAAACGAGGATGAGGCCACAGCTTTCCTGAACCGCGGTCCTTTTCTTTATTGAACTCCTTCTCGGACTACAAATCCCAACCAGGAAGGCAACAACTGCAGCTCGTACGGCAGCTCAGAGGGGACATACATCATACTCCATGTAACATAATACAGAATGGTAGGTTACATAATTATGATTTAGTACTGTATAAGAGCTTGGTAAATAAAGTAAGATGCACATTTTGAAATCTCATAAATATATAAAAACAACAGACTATTTAGACGTGGAGATATAGTAACCATCTTTAAAAGGTTAATTTCTAAAGTTGAAGTTTAAAAACACAATCAAAGAGGCCAGGAAGGAAATGAATAAATATTTTAATTTTTTCAAATTATTTAAAATTTTATTCAGCTTACATTTTGACCATTACAACAAAATTTGAATAGATTCTTCACATGCTCTGTATTAGTGCACATTGATACCTCAAATAGTCTATTAAATGCATGAATATTAACCTACAGTTTGAGGGTTACACACATGCCTTCATGTCAAACTGACTTAAGAAGGAGTCCTGCATTATCACAGAAACATCATGTTAATGTTAAAATGAATTTATTACACCCATCAAGTCTTAACTTTGCTGTTAGAATTACATGACTTCGGGCTCCATGCAGTTCATTCTTGAAATGTGATTATGAACAAATAGTGACACGAGCTTTGGGGTGCCCTGTCATCATCCTGTAAGCTAGGTGCACTGGTTCACTCAGGTTAGCCTTGAATGTGTAGATGTGAGCCTTCCCGCTTGTACGGCTGATGTTGTAGAAGCTCAGTCTGTGGGTTTTAAAGCTCAGCTTGATCTCCAGCCTGCGTGACACAGTGGTCCTCTTCAGTGGTACGCTGTGACTCTGCTCAAAGGCAGTCAACAGGTTATTGAACCACATCAGACACCAGGAGCTCCGGCTGCTTTCCAGCGCGGACGGCAGCCCGCTGCGCTCCATCTTCCCGCTGTAGCACACACCGATGATCCACGGGGAGCCTTCCAGCTCCACCTCCCAGCAGTGCTCCCCCTCAGAGAAGCTCTGGGTGCTGAGTACCTGGAAGAAGCTGGTGAACCTCTGTGGTGAGGACGGGTAGGGCTGTTTGACAGCGCTGAACGTCACCGTCTTCAAATCCTCTGAGAGGAGGAGATTAGGATGGGCTGTTTCAGGGTCAAAGGTCACTTCTGATGGGTTGAGGGTTGTTCGAAGAGAGCGCTGAGTCTCTCCAAGTCTTTCCCTCAGCTCAGCATTCATGTGCTCCAGCTTGGGGCAAGCTTGTGAAGGGCTGACCCTTACTTCAACTTGGTCTTCATCTTCTCTGACCGGTCTTGCCAGTAATTCCTCAATGCGTGGTCGCAGACTCTGGAGCTCATTATTAAATTCAGTCTCATCATCTTCAGTCAGCAGGGATTCGGCTCTGAGCATTGTTTGTCTCAGCTGCATGGTCAGCTCAGAGGCTTGACACACTCGGCCGTCTACGCTGGCCTCACCTGGACCGAGCTCTTCCTCAATCATTTGCGTCACCTGTTCACTATAACTCTGGGCCAAATCCTTTATCTGCTCCAACAGTTTGGACGCTTTCTCTCTCAGCTGAGAATTGGCGGCAGACAACTCAGATTTCCATGCTTCCTCTTTCTTCAGAACATCCTCGGCCATCTCCAACTTGAGGTTTAACTCAGTGACTTGGGATGCCAGCTCAAACTTAGGTTCATCCATTTCCGTTTTGCCCTGGCTACTGCCCTTTTCTTCATTCAGGTTAAAGGGATGCTCTGCGGACACAGACCCAATCTTAAAGCCAGCATTTGCTGTGCATTCTGCTCCATATTCTTGGCTCCCTCCAGGTAAGTCCTGATGGTGGTTTGTATCTGTATGAGTGCTTTTTAATGTGACATGGCCTACATCAGAGGGGTCCGCAGCAGTGGAGAGGATTTTCCCAGCAGTGGCCTTGTAGGTTTCTACAATGCTACACATTTTGAAGCTTTTCACAAGGGCTGTATTTCCCTTGTACTCAGCTTGACACTCGGGGCAGCTGTGTTGGTCGAGGCCCTCTCCCATGGTCTTCAGACAGGCGAAGCAGTAGATGTGACCACAGGGAAGAGACACTGGCTCCGAGTATAGCTGCAAGCATATGGGGCACGTAAGCTCCATAGCCAGAGCTTCCGTGTGATTTTCTTCATCCTCGTACACAGACATGATGGAGAGTTCTGGAAACCTTAAGAAACAAACAAAATAAAACAACATGATTGTACACAATACACATGGTAGTCACTACATTTTTGAGTTTCATTTATTTCACTAATCAAATAATTTCCACTGTGAATTTGAATTTTAAAGAAATTCTTCTTTGTAAAAACTGAAATTTTCATAATAATTTTTTTATTTCATTTATAAAGCTACGTAATATCAGATGAAATCATAAATACTAAATTAAATATGGAGTTTCTGGTCAAATGATTTCCAATACATTTCCTATAATGATGTTTGGTAGAGGGAATTTCCTTAATATTCTTCCTTTATTATTCTTCATTTTAATCTCTTTCCCTCTTATAATGAAAGTGCATATTACTGGAGCATCAGGCTGCACTAGAAATAAAGGCTATTCTTTATTTTTGTACATATGTGCTTAATGTGTTATATGGTTACACTCGGTAAAAGAAAATAAAAAGAAATTCAACAAAAATATCTGGGTAGCTTCGTATCAGCTACTCCAACAAACGCTGTTTCCATGCTGTACCGAGTCTTTGGCAAAAAGCAGGAAGTTATAACCACCATGACAGTGAAGTAGTTGCAACATTAGACAAATTAGGGTAAATTCGTACTAAATGCGCCCAAATGTATACAAGCTAGAGCAAGGCTTAAATGAGTAAAAATAAGGAAATGGAGTGGACTACGTGTGTAACTGTCTAATGGCCATGAACATGTAAAGACTGCGTCAATTCTAAATGCGTGTCGCATAAGTTTCTATTTCCAGCGAAACAGGATCCTCCATGTGGCCAAACCCTCGGCTCGTTTTTTCACTTCGCTGAACATAATCATGCCTACTTCTGCATTTAAATTTTGCTTATCAAACTTATAATTTTTTGTTTTCTCTTTTTAGTTTTTAATTGCATTCTAAGTTATTGGCACATAAGTTCTCGGGCAGCTCAACCACATACATACAGCGGCTACGGGAGTTTAAAAATTGACCAATATATGTGTTTTTCAAGGGTAAAAAATCACAATCTAGCTCGAAAGACTTACCTGATGTCACCTGATTTTTTATGTCGAGTCTTCCTGATTCAGGTGAGGAGTCCATATAAAGACGCGTTGACGCACAGATGCGCGCTCAGATCTGCGTCTGTAATAAACACCTGACGCCTTCAGTTCATCCATCCACATGGATTATTCCAAGAGTTCATCTGACTTCATACGAGTGTTTTCTAGTAATGGAATCTGCTAAATATGAGATGTGCTAATATGTTTAATCTATGCTTCATATTTTTACCTTACTATATCCCAGAGACAAACATTTCATATTTGGACATTTTAGCTACTATAAATGTTTTAATAACTTTTTTTTATCCGGTTGTTTTCCTGCTCTATGAAAACAGTGTTCTCAAAGTGATTCTCAGCTAAGGAAATGAAACTCATGCTGTTATCTTATCACAAGGCTGATAACAGTATAGTTTTCATGCCACGCCTAAAATATGACAGGTTGTAATAATAATTGTTTAAGAAATTCTAGACTCTTTAAAAAGTCAGATATGCATGTGCCACCCTTCTCCCAGTATGCGCCCCTGCAGAGGAGAACACTACACATTTATGATCTTTTTACATTTTCTGCATTATTTTCTTTTCATATGGATACAGACAATGGTCTTGCCAACACTGCTTTCTTCATGTGCAATAAATTAGTGAAATTTAACAGATCAATTATTCTGATTTGAAAACTTAATTCTCTTTTATTTATTTTAATTTTACTTGTATTATTGTATTTATGCTGCTGTACTGTCTGCAGTACCTAGGTCTCAGTACAGAATTTCATTCCATTTAATGTGAAAACATATATGGCATGACAAATAATAAAGTTCTTCTTGAATTTAAATATGAAGTGCCGAGCAGGAAAGGTCAATATGAAACACATTAAACAGTAGCCTTTAAAAAGAAAACGAAAAAAATGAATTCTCTGTCTGGCTTTTTCTGTATCCAATGCTTTTCATCTACCAACTAACATAGACTTTAAAACTGAAAATGTTCAAAAGGTTTTTTGGAGCAGACAACTTTCACACTTATTGAATCATCATTGGTGAGATCTAGGTCGGATGGTTAGTAAGGTTCTCAGTAGGTTTTTTTCAAACAACTTTTCTGGCAAGGTGAAAATTGTGTGAAGTGTGGTGTTAACATGTTGGAGGGCATTTAAGAAAATTAACTACAATATTTTACTTTCCCCTGAGATGGAATTAACTACTTTTTATGCATTTTACTGAGCATAATGGTTCTGTCTTTGCACAGTTAATTTACATACTTACATGGTATTTTTATGTACAGAAACTTAACACAAACCCAGAAAGGAAATTTGCGTTTGTCTGATTATAATTATTAAGATTAATAAAATCAACTGGTATTGTATTATGAACTGTTAGGAAGCCTAATTAGTTAATTTTACCACAACTTGTAAGGATCATACTTCTAGACAGACTAGATAGAGATTGCTAGACAGGGATAATAGAACCAGATTCTGGAGCCAGGCGGTTCCATACCTCCAGAATCTGGGACCAACTCCATCCTCCTGGATGGCAATGCTTCCACCCAAAGATGTTTAGTTTGGCTTCAACTCAAAAAGAGGTCTTCAGCTATCACAGGCAACCCTTCCGCTCTCTGAGCGGAGCATTTTTACACAGCAAGTTTTTGTCCACTTTGGACTGTATTATTGCAAACATTGTCTACATTTAAAGATTGAGCAAAATCTCAATTACAATAAATCTGGAGGACAAATCAGTTTTAAATTAAATTATATTTATGTACATTTATTTTTTAAAAAAGTGATAATTCAAAGCTTGAAGATGACAGACAGGTAAAATAAATATAATGGTGTATTTATGACATGATGACATGGCACCACCTCAAAATCCACTTACACATTCTGGAATAAAAGTCATTATTAAAGTAATAAGCCTGGCTACTCATGTAGTGTACAAACATTCCTCACTCTGGAAAGTAGATTACATAAAAGGAAGACAAGAATGTGCTTTCTGCGGTTTCACAGCGGCCAACATTTGATCAGATCCAGCAGCTCCCACACATTTAAAAAAAATGAAAGAAATTTGCAATTTGAAAACAGTTGCATGTCAAAACCATTCACGATGACTGCTGTATGGGAATCGTAGCAAACTCCAGATAAGACAATAAAAGTGTTGCAAATAAACTGTGTTTGGTTTCTTGTTGCATGTAGCCATAAAACCCCTCACACCAGTTAGTTTCAGCTAAAGGCAAACAGCCTCTCTCATCTCCACTGAAAAAAGAATAAAAGGCTTTTTCTTGTAGTTGCAGCCATCTGCCTGAGTTTTAGTCGCATCTCTGCTTTGAGCTTCAAGTAAGGCACGGCAGATTTTTGGTACTTGGAAGGTTTCAGCATCAAAGAGGGTTTCTACTTTGTTTCTTTTCGACATATTAGATACCTTTGGTCTATGTTTACAACCTAACTGTCTACATTTTTAGTTATTTCAAAGTTACACACAGTAACCTAACACCTGTACACCAAAATGGTATAAAAGTCAAGAATTCATTGTTGGATTTGCACACTCAAGTATCAACATAAAAAGATCAATTTACTCATCAGCTGATTGCAGTCTGGTGGGACAATTCTTTTGTTCCAGTTCAGCCAGTGGCTCATAAACTGGCCCTGCAGTGTGCAGCTCTATCAGCCATGCAGGGAAAATATAAGAAGACATTCTCTACGTTTGTGGAGTTATTTATGTGCATGTATGAGTGTGGTATGTGGTGGATGCAGAGCTACAACAGATCATCCAGGTCCAGGTGTGGCAGTGGCTCCTTCCAGTAGGAGAAACTGCTGTACTCTGGACAGTCTAAAGCAGACGAAGTGCTGCCTTCAACAGGGAGCATGGGGAAGAAATGCTCCACCAGTTCACTCAGGTGGTGGTACCTACAAGCACATTGTAGAACAAGGCGTTCAGGTATTCATACGTGACATTTCAGAACTGTTCTTTAACTTTTATACTTACGAGGACTTGTTGCCTTTAGTCATCTCCTGGATTAGCTCTCCTTTTGGGTTGACGGTAAATATCCTGGTTTCAGATACTCCAACCTGCTTATATGCATACGCATCCTGCAAAGCCAAAGACCTAATCACTGTTTTCCTTACATCAAAAAAACGTGTTCTGCAAATTAATTCTGCACATCGATGGTTTCATGTTTATCAGAATCTCTTTATCAAAATAATATAATGTCAAAAGACATTGGTGTGTTCTATGATCTACTGACATCATGTGATTGCATAGACCCAGGCTTTAACTTCCTCATATGCTTAACATAAAGCCTGGAAAATGTGAATTACTCAAGATCACGGCTGCATTAGGAGCAAATCTGCAGCATTACTTACATTAGTCCTGTTGCCAAAGGCAGCATAGAAAGGCTGTCGGTGTGGGTTGAACAAATCCCTGATGTCACTGAGGCAGGCAACTTTAAACACCTCCGGCTTCTTCTCAATCACCTCTCTGCACAAGTTAAGACAGTTTTAGTAGAAAATAAATTAATCTCCTGAAATACTATTTGTATATTTAAACATTATATTTCACATGATTTAGTTGCCAAGTCTTGATGTTTAACAGAGTTGATGTGGTTACTCTGCTACTTTAAACTTCAGGACAGATTTCGCAATAAAATTTCACACAAACTCTAGAGTCGACTTCCTTTCCAAGCAGACTTGTTACCATGATGTGTGCACCCGTCTTGTTTTGGTGTTTATTTTCAAACTTGCATCGTATTCTTACGGGAATATTAAAAATAGAAACGCATGACTCAAGACTCTGATCTGAGTTATCTTTCCAACAATGCCAGAGCAAGATCACACAGAAAATTACTCTATGCTCCAGAGTTGAACTTTACTTGCAACGCTCCTGTTAACTGACATCTGTTCATTACATTACATGCAGCGGCCAGTGAACACTTTCCTCTTACAGCCTTCTGCTGCTAGTGGGCACAAATTCATAAGAGCTTTGATGAGCTTAAAGGGTACATATACTTTAAGGTTTGACATTTGCATCAGCAAGTGAGTTTGGTACCTGTGTAGTGCTGAAAAAAGGCTGCTGGGGGCCAGCAACACAGGGCCTTTAGGGAGGACAATGCCTTTGTCATTAACCCACTGCAAGTAGTCCTTAGTGATGGCAGCCATGCCTATAGCTCTCGCTGAGCAGTACAGGAATTTGTATCCATTTCTGCAAAATAAGAATGTTAATATTACGATTTTCATGCAAAAAGAAATAGATGCATGAAAAAAAAGTGAGTGAATAGTTATTAAAATCTGTTTATATTGTCCTGACTAGTAAAGTTCCTATTAAGAACTTTAATAGTGTTTTCATAAATGAATACAGAACATATGTTAGTTGGTTTTCCTGGGCTTGAACTGTATAAGACTTGTAAAAATGTCAAAAAACAGTGTAGACTAGAGAGTAATGCGTAACTAAAATGAAAGAAGAATGGTATCATGAACAAGAACTCCCCTTTAGGTATGTTTATGTGTTACTATTTGAACATGTAGATGTTTAAGAAGACATGAACCAATGTTTGATTGAACTGTTAATTGTGCATCTGAAGAAATCACTTTACTAGAAATGTTGTATACATGTCACATACTGGTGTATTTTGTGGTACAGTTTGGCAATGCCTTTATGTGTCCAGTCTTTTCCAAACTGAGGCAGAATATGACCCAAAGCGTCTGACCTGCAGGAGAGAGAAACCTGTCAATACTTTCCTCAAAAATGATCAACCTGCATATCTGCAGAAAAACTTATTTGATCAGAAAATACAAAGATTTTTCAATTATTTTTTTTAATTTATGCAGAATTGTATAATTTTGTTCATCAATCCAGAAACTGTATTTTTTTCTTTTACTTGGTTATTGTGCCATCAATGTCTGATATGATCACACGATCACTCCAGTTCCACAGGTAAATGGCAGCCTCACAGCGACAGGTGCCCTGGTATTGTGTGGTCACACTGAACACCACTTTATTGGCTCCTTCACGCAGATTTAGGTGCTCCTGGTAACAAAAAAAGATGGTTAAACACATTCCAGCACAATAATTCAGTTTCTCTAAAAACGTGTAATTTGTTTAGGATGTGTGCAGTTATATCTTACTATCTGT
The DNA here is from genome assembly GCA_036024015.1 of Craterocephalus amniculus. NCBI lineage: Eukaryota > Metazoa > Chordata > Actinopteri > Atheriniformes > Atherinidae > Craterocephalus > Craterocephalus amniculus. The sequence continues at coordinate 18,795 of JAVQJG010252272.1, read as the reverse complement.
TCAGAAGTCAGGCGCAGTGATTTGCGATACATCTGGCTGAGTGACTGAGTGGCATTAAGAGTCTCTGTAGAAACAGTGGAAGGAAGGCTGGCTTTACGTCCGAGTCCTGCAGCCTCGTCACTGTCGATGTCGTCCAATGTTGCTCTAAAGAAACAGCAATTCTTTTTGTCTCTTTCATGTTTCTCTTCGGTATGGGAGATAAAACTGATTCACATAAGTATTACGATTTCTTGTTTCATGCTTTTTAAATATTTTTCTCTGAAACAAAACATTTATTTAAAACAATTTTTTTTAAAACATCTCTTTGTAAACTTGTCTTGTTGGGTTTTTATCAAGCAGAATGATGGTCTGGCTGCTGTGTGGTGTTTTCCAAATTTTAATTTTTCCAAAATTTTCACTCAGTCTGGTGTTAAAAGAGCAAACAAAAAATCTCACACATTGGCAAGATCAAAGAATTGCAATTTAAATCGAAATGGCAAACGAACTGAATCGGGAGGAAACATATAGTCCCAGTCCTAGTTTCTCTGTAACAGTGTATTATTTAATAATACCAAAAAAAAGGATGAACATGTTTAGCAAATAGTAGATAATACTGGGTTTTGAACCATATGTTTTTCGCAGATAATAATTAGTGATGATCTCTAAATCGAAATTATGACAACAGGACAGTCTTTCTGTCATACATCTTTCGCTCCTGCTGTTTGTGGCTAAATACATCCCTGCAAAGGAGCTAAGAGCCAAAAGCTCTCTCTAAAATGTTTGAACTACAATATAAACAACAAACAGACATAAAAAGAGAAACACAAACGCACCGGGAGTTCTCGTAATGTTTCTAAATTATACATATCTACAAACATAAAGCAGAACAGCTGGACAGAAGGAGTATCTGAAATCACTCAAACTGAAGTATGTGGGGTTTTATAAGCTTTGTTAACTTGAGTAGGATCATTTCCTAATGAGATGACTTACGTGACCGTGCAGGAAACACTTGCCAGCTGCTCTTCCTGCTCTTCTTTTGACTGCTTTTGCTAAAGAAACAGAGTTTATGCTGTCAGCTTCAGTTTAAACAGTTTTTACAATCCTTATTTTCATTTTGTCTTACATAAAAGAATAACTAAATAAACACACACAAAGCCAGGCTACACCCATATTAATGACTACTGTCTGCATTAACCGCAAGTCCAAACATGTGACATTCTTTTTCACAACACACTGAATAACAATTAAACAGCTTTCTAAGCAGCTAACCTGGTTGCTGTCCAAGTCTTTTCGTCTCCAGAACCACCAGCGTCCAGACTTTTTGGGCATCTTGTCTTTCACCAGTCGCTCTATTGTACTCTGTGTTGGCGCACATATCAATGGAAATGTATTAATCCCACAACCACGTCTTATACGGTTACTATCCTACTCAGTACAACAGCTGAGCAATTAGCCAGTTCAATGCTTGTAATGGACATTAGGAAGACATCTTGTTTGGAACTAATGAAATACCTTTGGTAAGTTCTTCTGGAAAGCTGTCATTGACAGAACCATTGGAGCAGCCACTGCCCAGTTATAATAACTGTGGATAGTTGAAATCAGTCACAATAGGATTCGGCCAATGTTGTGATGTAACAGAGGTTTTATTTAAAAAATACTGTTATATAGATATTTTGAAATCTTACTTGGAATTTATGCAAATGACGAGACTTGGATCTTCTATGATTCCTGGATTGTTGACAAAATCCTGGTATGTAACAAGGTGCTTCATGAATATTTCTAGAGTAAGAGCAACAGAGCGATAATGATTGGTTTAACTCCACTGGAAGTCTTTTCTGATGCTGCTGACAACCCAACAATCTTTCAGTCCTTCTTACCTTTGGTGATCTGGCTGGTGTCTCCCTCTTGTCCACAGAGGGACATGCTGACGTCCATGCTGTAGCTGGTAGAATCTGACAGGTAGTCTGTACCGCTGTCCACAGCTCCACTGCCGACCGACTGAGGCGACTGGCTACCTGAGCCAGGGCCCTGCTCTGCTCCCTGCTGAAGAGCTCCTTCCACTTCACTGTCGGCACACCAGAGTTTTAGTGACCCAGTCACATCTTCATCACCTCAGAGAAACTTAAACTTAATCACTGGGTTACTAAATTAGTTTGACACCGGTAACTGATGATTTCCTGAATGTTTTTATATTGAAAAATCCTCAAAAATAAATCTGAGGGATAATTACATACTGTATCTAATAAGTCACCTCACCTTTTAGGGAAGTAAAGTGCAGCAACCTCAGGGTCCAGCGTGGTCAGATCATCCAAATAAATATCTGATGGTCCAAGATGTTGATTTCGTTTACCTGCAATCAGTTCATACGTTAACGATTAGATAATGTAAAAAGGAAATATTTTAAATCCTAAATGAGTCTGGAGCAGTTTGTGTACCCTCAGTTACATAAAAAAAACGATAATATGCTCAAATGCTTCACCTTTCTTTTTGTCTTGCTGTTCCACTTTGTAAGACGCATCAGAGGAGTTTGTTGCCCCCTCTGCAGCACTCAAGCTGACCCCGGTGTCTCTCGCTTCTGCTGCAGTTTGCCCATTTTGTGAACTTCCTGCTGACCCATCAGTTACTCCAGGTGTGCCTTCCTCCTCCCCTCCTTCAGCACAGGGATCTATTCCACTGTCCCCTTCGCTAATGAGGGCATTGTTGCAAGAACCCTGATCACTTTGCTCAGCCTGGAGTTGCACTTCTCTTGCTTCTCTGCTTGTCTGACTTCCTTCTGGGACCACACAGTCATCACTTTCTGTTCTTAGTTGTGCTTTGTTAGGTTTGGTCACACTGGCCACATCGTTTTCGTTTTCACAGCTAACCTCGTCAGTCACACATTCAGCACTTGTGCTTTTCTCACCAGTAAACGAATCAAAACCACAACTAGCTGAACTGGAAGACATTTCTATTCTCTCCCCCTGTCCCTGAGTGCATTCAAGTACCTTTGCTGAATCTACATCCTCAAATGAAGCACAAGACATAAAGAGGTCACTGTGGGTATAAAAAGAGATGTGCGAGTTTTTCTCCTGGGATGGGGACGAGGTGTGCATTCCACCGGCGTCTAAATCAAGAGTGTGTGTCCTAAGCTGCGGTTTAACCACAGTGACACTGCCTACTCTTCCGCAGCTGATCACAGGCTCGTAGCCCATGTCAAAGGAGTCCTGCCTCTCAATGATTCGGAAATGAGAAGCACCAGAATGTGAGATGGCCTGCAGCTCTGCCGGAGTCTTCTCTGGCTGACAAAGCTGTGAAAAGAAAGAAGGATCTCAGACTGGCAAGAATACATCTTCAGCACAATACAGCACAGATATGCCTTAAAGCGCCTCTTTTATTTTAAACATGTCTAAAATGAACATTTCCGATGCAAAAACGGGTCATATTTTACAATAAAGAGTGCTACTTGCCCTCTGCTGTGTAATGTCAGAACTACAGTGGGTTGCAGCCTGATTTTCTCCTGTTTTGAACCCCAATTTCTGTTCAATCAGGTTACTTTCGATGGAATCACCACAAACCCTGGAGGCGGCAGATACCCTACTGCTGGTGAAATCCTGCTTTTAACCTGCACAATTCTCACCCAAACCTGGGAAATGTTTTTGGGTTTTTTTTCTTTGCTGGAAATCGATGTCCAGAACAACCCCAACGTACACAAGCTACCATTTCTGAAAATGTGGAATCTCCTTGACTGCAATGTCGTAAAAAACAGCTGATGAACTCTCACTCCTGGTACATACCGCATCACGTGACTTCAAAGACAGGGTTATTTTGGAGGTACAGTTTTTTTCCATGATTTGATACTTTGAAACATTTGCTAGTTATTTTGAAACCCAGGAGAATAAGTCACTGCAGGATTTCAAAGGAAGTAAAAAGAATATTTAAGTTACTCTGTAAAAGCACACATCTGTGTGTGTGTGTGTGTGTGTGTGTGTGTGTTGCCATACCATGGGAAAGCCTCCCCAGTTCCACTGTATATGAGGCCCGGAGGAATCTTGACTTTTAACCAGAAGCTCAGAGTCACTTTTAGGTGAAGTTGGACGACTGTAGAACACACTGCTGAAAAGGACAGAAGCAGGCAGAGTTAATTCATGTATACTCACACAGATTACATGATCAATTATTTAAAGCAATCTAATACCTTTCAGAGGGGGACTGCTCTCCGTCTGAGTGTGGATGAGTGTCTCTGGTCGGTGAGGCGGCCAGCTCCTCATTTGGCTCCTCAGACAGTGAGTAGTACACTGATTTACTGTGCTTACACAAAAAGAGAACTTCAAGATGTTGGATGTGCTGGAATTCCACATTACCTTTACTAAAAATGATTTTAACCCAATTGTAAAAGATGAGCTTGATTAAGAACTAGTACAAAATAAGTATCCATGAAAGCATTTGCCTTTTAGAAGCAAAAACTATCATCGGATCTCCAGTTTTCAAAAGATACTACAGAAAATGATTTATGTTTATCAAGAAAATTATTGGGAGGGATTTGCACATTTATCCCTCCAAACCCCATAAAATCATCAAACTTTGGAAAAATCTGGAGGAATTTCAGTGTACCCAGGAGTCAGGACACTCAGCCTAAAGTGCTTTCCTACTTGTGATTCACTGTTCTCTCTAATTACAGTACCTGTCAAGCTATTACAACCCAAAAACCCTTACAAATTTTCAATAATTAATTAATAACTAATATGAGCAAGGACCTGCAGGGGGAAACCTTTGGCAGATATTATGTAGAGTTACATTTACTCAAAATAACATCTGAAAAGCTTCATCACTCAGTTTGTTCAACAGAAATGTTGTGAGGAGGAACATTAACATTACAAATTAATAAAAGCTTTACTTTCTCACAAATTATATAAAGCTGAAAAAAGAATATAAAATGTCTTTGGTTCATACTGTTCACACTGAAATTAAAGTTGTGGATGGACATGGGAGATTAAATTACAGATAGAAAGGGATAGGTTGGGACGGGTTACTAGTCAGTTTTCTACGTAACAGGTCAACAGGAATACAAACAGAATAACATCCTATCTGCAGCTCATGTAAACAACATTCTCAGTATATTCTTTTATTTTAGCTTTCAATACATTTTTTGAGTGTTTAAATGATTTTAACGTAATTCTTTCTTGCTTTTATGTTTTTAATGTTTTATGTAAGGCACTATGAATTGCTTTCAACCTGAAAAAGTGCTATTCAAATAAACTTGCCTTGCCTTTTTTAGATTAAGCTCAATAGTCAAAACATTTCTGTACATGTACATGTGGCTACTGACTGACCTGACTTGCAACAGTGTGGGCGGCTCCTCTGATTCAGGACTCTCCTGCTGAGCTTCACACTCCTTCTCTCTGTCTCTCTCTTCAGACGAGGAGCTGGCTTCTTCCCTCAGGTGGGTGTCGGAGCGCATGCGCTTGCGTCGGCGTTTCTTTCGGCGGGACCCGGTGATGGGGGTCCCTTCACTGGTCTCACCGATCTCCTCAGGGACCTCAAGAGGAATCGGGGAAGTGCATAGATGTGCTGGGACCTTAGACACAAAAGAAAGTGCAGTAAATCTGAAAGCAATCTAAAAGGCGAGATAACCGTTCATTGTGCCCAGCTTACCTCTCTGTTTTCATTTTCCTCCACAAAAAAAGCTTCTCCATTGTCCCCAAGCTTCATGTGCAGGGCAACAGGTTCTCCGTTTATTTCAATGTCCACCTAAAATCACAATAATGGAGGAATGTGTTTTATGAATGTTTTATGAGTATGTGGCCTTCTCCCGTTATTCCTACAGGAGAAGGAATATCAGAGCACAAAAAATACTTTAAAAACTGACAATTTTCTCCTTGGAGCGCAGGACACCAAGCTTCCCAAAGCGGACGTGAAAAGGGGAACACTGGAACGATCCATCGGGCTGTCGCACCACGATAACATCAATCCCTCCAGTGAGAGTGGCAGGGTTAAGACCACGGTACAGCTCCTTCACAGTTACGAACACCGTCTCAGCCAGCTGGCCCACGATGTTCATGGTTTGAGACTGGAGACAAAAAAACATGAAGTGAGACTGTAATGACACAGCAAAATAAAGTGTCTGCTCTGCACTCTGTATTTTCTGTAGACTGCAGTTTCATTCTCATTTGTTTATCTGTCTTCCATAAAAACTGATCCAATTGTAACAGACCATCACACAAACATTCAATTAAAACAAGAGGAAAACCGGATGATATGCATTCAGCATACTATGGTTTCCCTACGCAGTAGCAATTAAAGGTGTGGACACACCTCACCCAATAAATTTGAATGAATAGGTGCGTTCAAACTTTTGCACTTTCACCTTCCAAAGACTAAACACCCATTTAAGTTATTACACTTACAACTGTTAAAAACCTTAAAAACAAAACCTTTAAAACAACTTAGGTAAGCTCTGAAACAGAAGTGTGTCCAATGAATGATTGCCAGAAGTGTCTCAAGTTAAACAAACCAACCTTTGGAATAAGATCATCATGACTAATGTGTCAAAGGTCAACAGCTTAAGAGAGTTAAAATGTGATCTACCGAATACACTAAGATGTTTGTCACCGTGAGACAAAAGAAACTCCTTGTGTCATTTTCCTAACCTGTCTTGGTTATCAAACGTAAAAGCCATTGGTGGACTTCCAATTACACAACCATGGTGCGAACTAACTCGTCTGGGTGCACATGTCACCACTTTTAATACAAAAACACAAATTTTCCTTTTGCCTCCTATGTCCAACACCAAGTGGCTTCAGGACATAAATAAGTCAAACTTGAAATTACCGTCAGTGTGATTAAAAATGGGAAAAACTTTAATTGGGAGACCACTGAAAGACCCTGTCTCCCTCAAAACAAGTCCTAGTTATGTCAACTATGTACTTCTTGCAAGGTCTACATATTTAAATGTCAATAGCAGCCATTATAGCAAGTAGCCAACTCTGATTCTGCAACAAGATTAAGTCACGATCTGGAGGAAAGAAGAAGCAACAGTGCTTGAAAAAAAAAAAGTAAAAGATAACAAGTAGACAAAAAAAGGTGGCTTCATGTGAAATTATATTTTTGTGATGCTTATAAGTTTGTTTTAGTTGGCAAAAGAATTAACTAAACTAAAGTGAAAGTTAAAAATATGCATAAAGGTCATTACTGAAAATTCCGTCTACATAATATCCAGTTTCTTTTCTTACCCAGAGAGAAGGATGAATGTCTTCCCTCCAAACCAGGCTGTGCTGCCCTGACCTCTCTTCCGCCATCAGCTCCACAAGGAAGAATTTTCCAACTCAACAAACTCACAAACTGCCTGAAGAAACTTCACCTCCATGTCCTTCTGAGGAACCTGGCAACTCCGTTCCATATGATGCTCCCCTGCCTCACAAAAATGACGCCTCTCATTTCTGTCTGGGTATATCAGGCTATACTTAGTTAATCTGAGACATAGCAAAAGTTTATACAACTGGTTACAGCTGCTGAGCTACACAGGAATTTTCACTTTATCAGTGGTCATCAGAGATGACAGCTTTCTAGTCCTCTCAGTTCTGAGCAACTTAACAAAATATAGAAATCTATAAGAGAGCCCTAGTATGTTCACTCACACACTGATGCTTCCTCTATCACACACAATTTCACAAGCACACAACACACCCCACTGCCACACTGAATTCATACTTCCCCTCTAACACTGCACATGACAGCTAGACCAGCAGTTTCTGAAAGGCTTGGACAGGCTATTCAAACACACCTGGCATGAAATGCACACACACGCAGGCCACAGAGTTTCTGGTCATGACCACAGCTCTCTGGGACATCACAGATGAGCAGACTCTCCATGAAATGCTCTAAAAGTGCTGGAAAATCCATCAAAACACCAGCAATTTAAAGAGGAACTTGAGCAAAAAGCCTGAAAACTTGGACTATATATTTGCCTGCGCTGTGTATAAAGGAAAACATGGGAGAAAGGTAGGTTTCAGATGAGGAAAATGTGAGAAAAGTTCACAGTATTGCTAAATGTTTTGTGCGGTCATCAAAATCGGAACGTGGTCTATCATGTGGTTCATCCTACAGTAGACATCTGAAGAGTCTCTGCTGTAGGATGAATACTATTTGCCCACTTGTATTTTCCTCCAAAATGGGAATGATTTGAAATGACTGTGTATAAAAATAAAAACTACTGAATCAACTGTACTTCAAGCAAAAAGAAGGAAGCCTTCACTGAAAAGATGTAGATATTTTATCCAAATTATTCAGATTTAACTAGGAACTTCTACAAAATAAGTTGTGCTGTTACATCTTTCATTTGCAAACCCCTATGGGTAGTTAGCCAATCATGTAAATGTCCACGGCTGTTTACTGTTAAGCTTAACTGTTCTGTAACAATCACATAATACCAAACCCTTCAGGGCACTGGAAAATGACTGGTGATGTTGTGAAACCAGACTCAATGAACGACATTTAACGTTGGGGAAAGTTTGTGCATTTTTACATGGAAAAAACGACTTCAAAGACAAGTTTAGGGTGGATGTGTTGCACATTATCCACAGTCCGAAATACATTTTTTGACAGGAGTTCAAAACTCAACTACTTCCGCAACGTTTTTACGTATGCTGCCCAGTCTATTATTTCCCTCATTATTAAAGGATTCTGTCTCAAACGTTGGCTGGAGCACGAGCGAAGTAGCACGTTCGTGTTATACTCCAAAACTAAAACTACGTTTATTTTAACAAGTGGCTTTGTTTTCTGACTAGAATGTTAACGACTGTTTATTTGTTTTAACAACGAAGAAGTTAATGGTGAAACGCCTGCACTACGCTGTATAAAAACTTGTAAAACGAGCTGAGAAACTAAAATTCTTATGTAACTGATAAAACAATAATAACTGTAATTACTTAAAAGCTTAAAAATTTCCTTTTGCTAAAACACACGTTACAGACTTTTTCGTTTTGTGTGTATTAAACATAAAAAAAAAGCAAAGAACAACTTACCTTTTGAGCTGCCTTTCAGAGTAAGAAAACGTCCATTTTCCCTGCTCACTGCGCCCGCGCATACACCTGTCAATCACTTCAAACGCCAATCAGAATACACATAGAGAGATGTCCCGCCTTAACGTCACACAGTAAACAGAGTATTCAATGATGCATTAAACAGGTTATTCTTTGGGTTTTCCCCGGAGTATAATCTAAATTTAAACGTATTTTATATTTCAAATTATAACTCTACATGTGAGGGCTGATATGAAACATGCAAGTGTGTTCAAATTCTATACACTGAGACATAATCCAAAACATTATTTGCAAAGTTCACAAAAATTCACAAATAATATCGATAATTAGCAATATAATGCTTCCACTACAAAACCAACATTATGAAAAATTAACAAAAACTTCCCAAATTATTTTGTAATCGTCTTTATTCCATAAAATGTTAATGATGTAATAACAGCATAATCATTCTACCCCAGTAGAGGGCATCACTGCACTTTCACAGAGTTTTATCAACAAAGAGGCCTTTCTTTGCCTAAACATTCATGCAGTTAAACCATAGATATCCCTTTGTAGTCTTATTTCAGTTAAGATATTATTCTTGCATGAATAAGAACAGATAGCCTATGATATAAAAATATAAAGTGCATCTCACATAATATGTGATGCTTTTCCTTTTATGTAGACAATTATATAAAAATGCTCAAATACTATATATGAAAATTAAAATGACAGGATTGTTCAACTTTTTTCTGAAAGGCTACCATGGGAAGACATACAAAAAAAGGGCCTTTCATGGACATACTATAAATTTAAAGAGTTTTTTTTGTTTGTTTTCAGTGGGGCTTCTTTAATTATCTAGTATACATAATCAATATCATTATTATTCTTACTATTATTTTTATTATTATTATTATTATTGTTATTGTAAAACCTGTTGTTGAAGAGCGTTAAAACCTGCAAACCAGACATTTCCTTTGTGACATCATTTCAGGTGTTTCTCCCTCATTTACTAATGCCCAGCCTCACTGCCTATTTAAGGAAACCCTCATTCTTTCAACGATAAACTCTGCCTTTTTAAACGGCTCTGCACCTCCTCACAACTCTCTCCCTCTTTTTCCTCGGGCACTCCTCCATCCAGAGCCTCTAAATGTTTAGGCTCTTTTCTCTAAATAAGGCAGGCTTATCATGGTTCCTGTCATTTCGGCCTTTTCCCCAAACATCCCGAGCAGCGGCTGTGGCAGTAGCAAGGCTGCAGGGTGCGCATTCCTTTGCCTTGTATGGAGAAATGTCCTGGCCTAGGATGTCTTTGTAGGGACCAGGCTGCTCTCACCATTGGCCATGACAGAAAGGGGTGGGCCCACGATGAGTGTGATTCTTTAAGCAAACTTTTCAGCAGGGCTGCCTGCTTCCTTTCCCACTGTTGCAACGGGACCAGACAAAAGGAGTTTGAAGGACTCCCAGATAGTTTTGCCTGAAGCCAAGGTGAGAGTTAAATGTATTTTTTAATCCAGGGTTTTACAAATATAGCATCAGAAAGTTTTTATTTGGTGTGGATGAGTGGGTTTAGTATTGTCAGGATAAAATGAGTAGCCTATTGTTGCAGGAAGCTTCTGAAACCTGAAATGTATCTGAGGGGATTTTTTTTTTTTTTAACTTCTATTTTCTGATCAGGATAAACTTTGAGAGGATGTTCATTTTAAGATAGCTATGTGCTTGAACTGTATGCATGCGTGGTTCCATCTCATCCCCATGGCTCATTAATCGGAGGAATTTCCAAATGCTGCTGACCCATTTAGATCTGTTTGGCTCACACTCTCTTAAACACATACACACCTCCTGATGTCTTATAGTCAATGAGCGATTTCATCCCTCTTTGCTTTGTTGGTTTTTGGAATTCCTGACCGTTGGCCTTATGGTCTTCACTTCAGTAGTGGGTGACCCACACGACCTGAAGAAAGGGTTAAGGGGATGACAGCCCTACTGTGTGGCAATATCAAACAGTGTGTCAGTGTGTGTGTGTGCTCTTGTTAGACAGAAGGACAGAGGAGCTTTGTCATCACCAGAGGGATGAAAGAGTCCATAGAGGAACTGTGGTGGCCAGTGAACAAATACTATTGTCAGCCAGGCTGAGGTGCGTCAGTCAGTGGCTTACGTTACCGAGGTCAAAAATAGTTGTTCTCGCCCTCTCTGTGAATCACTGTCGATTCATTTTGTGCGTGGGGGTTTAAGCTGTTGCTAGGCACTGAATCTGTTGGGATATTAAATTTTCTTTTTGTGCAATTGTAAATTTTGATATAAAAGTATCCTTAAAAATGTGTTGATCTATATTCAAACGGACATGCTGCTGTAGAACGAAACATTTCTCAGCCTCTTTTCAGAATGCACAGCACAGATTATTAAACTCCAGGAACTCAAATTGGACAATTTCCTTTGATACCCCTTTTACTGTAGCTGCGAAGTGTTTGTTTACAGAAAATGTGGCATGTGGTGAAAGGCTTTACTATGGCAGGAGAGGAATTTTCTCTTCCTGAAACCTTGATATGTAGCTAGACACTGTTTTGTTTCCAGCTTCCTCAGTTATTGTGAGGCATAAAATGGAGAGGCTTTGTGCCAGCTGCACACACCTTCCAGATTTCTTCATTTATCTGCCACATAAGTGAAGCGGTGGACCGATCAAAAGAAAGACTGATCCAAGGATGAGAGAAACTGTGTGTCTGTGCTTTTGATGCGCTTGGTAAATTATTTTCCTGTATCGCTTTTTATAAAGAAGCCACACATGCTGATCCGTAATGTCTTTATTCAAATGCTGATTAAGATCATAAATTTTCAACTGAACCAGTCAAGCTGCATTTGCATTAATTTGTATATCAGTAGTTGTGGAAACTGTTTGGTATAAGAGAATGAAGGATGGATAGGATATCTGGCCTTTTCTCTGAAGCCCTCATTCATGCATCAGTGACAGTAAACAGAAATGATGCATTCCTCTTGCACATTACATAAAATTACAGTCTCACATACAAACATTACATAGAGAGATCTGATCTGCAAATTGGGCAGCAAGGGGCTATTTTGAAAATTGCAGAAACAAGTCAATAAAACAGTTTTTATATGGGCTATTTGTTCTGTACAGATTTTTTCTATAACTACAAAATCCAGTTAATTTTTAAAGCAGTTCATAAAATTGAATCTTTATCAGAAAGATTAAAAATACATGCGTCATGAATATATGCCAGTTTTGGTTGTTTTGATCAAACTGTTGGGAGACATTAAGAAAACACAGTAACATGCAAAAATCTGAAACTTATTTCTTTATGTTTTGCTTTAAAGGAGTCAGACTTCGGATCTTTCAAAGTCTTTCAAAAATTTTTAGGGGGGTTGTGGCGACTTTCATTGTTTGAGTCGAGTTCTTGAACATGACCATTTTCAAAGTGAAGCTGATCCCCTTACCATCAGTGAATGAACTATTCAAGCATTTTTAAGAGAGAGAGAGCGCCTAAGGCAGAGGTGAACCAGTGTTGTTGACCCAAAACAGGCTGTAGGCAAAGAATCACTTTAAGGCAAGGCAATTTTACTATCACAGCCCTTTTCAGGTTCAAGACAATTCAAAGTGTTTTAAGCAACAAACTACTAAGTTGTACTTAGGTTTATTTAGACATGAAATAGTGTCTGCATCATGAGGTGATCCTTAAGAGCTATAAGCTGAACATCTTCCATATCTTGGCATGGTTTGCAGTGTTTCTTCCAAAAATAAATGAGGAAAGTGGACAAGTGGAGGACAAAAGTAACAAGCCTAAAAAAAAATCAATTTTAAGATGACCAGTATGATGACCTCTAAGAAAAGTAAAAAACCCAGGAAATTTAATTGCTACTGTTCACTGAAGCCTCCTCATAAATGGGCTTAATGGAGGGGATGACTGTTGGAGGTCTGAAGGAAAACTGGGAGTTTTGGCAAATGACACGAGGACTGACCAGTGGCAACAGGTCTTGTGGAGCCACTGAGTCTACACCTCAAGTTACTGATGCAGTGTGGGATTATATTGATAAGATACAAAACAAAAGGTTGCTAGCATGCAAAGAAGAGTTTTGGGAGGGGTCCTTTGAGAAGTCTGGAGAACTATTCCTGAAAACTAAGGAAAGCTTGTGAAGCTTCTGTAAGTGGCCTTGTTGAAGAATAAAAGTGGTCAAAACAAATATTTTTCTAGTATTTTCTTGTGATGTTTTAAAAAATGAGGGATGAACTTGAGGAGTTGGTAAAGAAATTCACAAGTATTTTTTTAGGTTGAGTACATGATGATAACTAAAGCTTGTTCTAATTTATTCATCCTGGACAAAAAATGTAAAACATTCTTTTATGAATCTAAGACATCATATTTTACTGGCTTTATCTTTAGGCAGTATTGAGTACAAACAAAAAGGCTTTTATGTGTGTACTCAACCCACACAACCCAGTACCATTTTCACAGATTTATTCATCTATTTTTCCTCTTCAAATAGAAAATAAAGCAAAACCTTCTTTTTCTTTTTAAAATATTCATGTGACAGTGAATGAATTGTGTAGGAGCTGAAACCTGCAGCGTTCACATCACCTCAGTTTCCATCAAGACGTGATGTCATTCTCGTGTGACTAATCAGCCTCATTCACCTGCTCCTTCCTGCACAAACCAGCTTGTCTCTGTCCTCTCTCTGTTATGTACCCCAGGGTATAATGCAATCATACAGTAGCACTTCCTCACACAAGCACACACAACAATGGCAAATCCTTATAGACCCAAAGATGAGTGGCAGGTCTAATTCTGGACAGATATGAAGTTAGTGGTACACTGTAGAGACATGTCATTTTCACACCCGTCACAGTTCCTGACATTTCTGGAGAATGTGATTGTCTCTCTTGAGGATGTCAGAGACAAAGCTCCACCTGCAAGTGAATGCAGAGATAAGAGAGAACATGGCTATATGGATGCAGCACTGCACTGCAAAGATATACTCAAAAAAATGCAAATAATCTTTTGAAACGACCCCTGAAAGAATACAGGGCATTATTAAAATATACTGAATTCTGCTGAAGTCGGCTTTCTTTAACTAACGCTGTCTGTGCACAGATCCAGATCCGGCCACCACCATGTCGAGCAAACGCGCCAAGGGAAAGACCACCAAGAAGCGCCCCCAGAGGGCCACCTCCAATGTCTTCGCTATGTTCGACCAGTCTCAGATCCAGGAGTTCAAGGAGGCGTTCAACATGATCGACCAGAACAGAGACGGTTTCATCGACAAGGAGGATCTGCATGACATGCTGGCCTCTTTGGGTAAAAATTTTTATTTGAAAATAGTAAATTATTAAAAAATATGAGGCATGGACATGTTTTATTCACTTCATTTTATTTAATCTTTATTTACACAGGTAGTTCCATTTACACACACAGTATCATTTAGGCAAGGCAAGTTTATTTGTATAGCATGACCAGCATTTACAAGAGACAAAAGAGATATTAGGTTTATACAAAGCCGCAAAGCAGATTTATAAACTAAAAATTAGGGAAAAATACAAATTTTGCTTATAGCAGTTCCCTCAGAATGATTTCAAATCCTAGCCTGGCTAACGCGACTTCAATGTGAGCATTAGTCTGGCCAAGACCAACAGGCAAACCGTTTCTCAGAAGGGACGGTTGACCCGTCTCCTTCAAATGTCACTGTTGGTGATTGGTTGAAGATTAAATCAATCATAGCTAAAACCAATCACAGCACTCTTTTCTCTGACTTTTGTGTAGCCAGCGGGGCTAACAGACTCTTACCGAAGCCGGTCGGGAGCAAGTCGAAAACCTCTTTCCCTCCAACAAATATCTCCAGGGCTACTTGTTGCTCACATTTCACAGAGAAATTTCAGTTTAATGAGCTGAAAACAGAATCTCCCGCTGTGTCAAACGCTGCCGCGGCTCCATGTTAGCAATGTTGACGGTGTTGCTTCCTGTCGCATCACTGCATTGAACCAGACTCTTTGGATAAGCTCAAAATTGATTGGCTCCCACTTTTTGGGGATTTTGGAAATCGGTTGAATAGGCCTCTTGACCAGACTATATGGAGCTTGCGAAATTTAATGGGCGGGACCAGGCTAGTGCAGTAAGGTAATGAGGCTGAGGAAACAGCAGCATGGATATGCAATATCACAGGTAGAGATGTAAATACAAAGTTTAGAATACTGTGTTGTTGAAGTTAGATACTGTGCTCATAATTTTACAAAACTTATTTATGACATATATACCAAATATATATATACAAGACTTTTTATAAATTCAGTTCTTTCTTTCTTTTAAAATTTATTTCAGACTCCGTAGTTTTCCCACTTTACTTTTTTTCACCTGTTTTTCCTTTTTTACACAACTGCAGGTGCAAAGCTCCATAAATCAGTCGGCAAGGATTCATTTAAATAATCCCCTCCTCGTATTTTTCACTCTGAAGGGGAAACACATACAGTATATATGAATATGCAACAGCTCCACTGTTCCCTTGAAAACTTACCACAGCATCTCACCACGTCTGGTGACACTGGAAGAAAATATATTTTATTGAGTGGCCGCAGTTTCTTACAGTGGCTTTGCATTTGTAATGCATCAACAACAACTCATGTCTGCACACTGCTTCGTTTCAGAGTTCCTCAATTTTAGAATTGAGGGCGTAAGCTTGATGTTGACATTCACATGGGCATTAAAGTCACCTGCAGAGGTTCCTGGAAGATTTTTCTTTGCCTTTTGCACTTCGATGCTCATTTGTTATATCATGTCATTTAGAGTGTGAGTGTGTCGCTCCACAGTAAAATCCCCCCTCTTCCTCTGAACCCTGCTGACCACCCCCCGGAGAACAGCATCCTTCTGAGGGAGGAAAAGAGGAACAGAAGAAAGACAAAACAGTAGAGCAGAAAATGAGAAGGTGGAATGAAAAAATTAAGGTTTTAAGAGAGTGTATGCGTGTGTGTGTGTGTGTGTGCGTGAGGTGGTGGTGGGGTAGAAGAGTAGAGAAAGTGAAAATAGGAGAGGAGGGGGTGGGGGTGGGGGGTCGAGGGTGAAAAAGAGAAAAATGAAGTAGCCATCCGGTGATCATTTTACAGGCTGAGGGGAAGTGTTCCTGGGGAGGGGAAGGAGCCAGACAAATGACTGAATGAGAGCTAAGTGGGTGGTAACTCTGGCCTTTTACACAGCATCAGTCCAACAGGTAGTTGGCAGGAAAAACTCATAACAAATACAATGAAAATTCTGTCTATTAGAGCCGTACAGGTTTAAGATGGGACAGCGTGCAGGCTGAGGACAACAAAGAATCTATATCAATATTTCAGGTGAGAGTGTTTTAATCATATCAGACAGTTTTGAGTTAATACACACCTTTCCACAAAGTTCACACATGCATACAGCCTGGAAGGTCATCTGCTCATATCCTCGAATTTGACCCATAGTGACATCCTCAGAAGCCCCCTATAAGCAGCAGACGGTAACTTCTCTTGCTTTTACTCTAATGATGTTTTTAGAGGATCTTATTCTAATTCTTTCTTGCATTTATGCTTTTAATGTTTTATGTAAAGCACTCTGAATTGTCTTGAACCTGAAAAACGGCTATACAAATAAACTTTCCTAATGTGCATCTCATTTATTGCCACAAGTGTTTTCAGACTGGAGACAGCGTCATTCTCATGCTTTTCTGAGATTCATGAACCACCTCACTCCCTGACAGGACTGCAGCTCATGCTGGCATCTTAAATTGATTATTCACATTGACCAGTCTTAGTGCATGGAGTTACCTAGTCATTAACTCTTCCTCCTCCCCGTCGTATACAAGCTCCTGTGGTTGGCTGTCTCAGTGTCGGTGGTCTGTTCTTTTGTGTTCTGTTCAGTCTCGTTCAAGTTTTCTAGAGGCCAAAAGGAGGCGGCTGTTTACACGGGCGACTGTTCAGCAAAGTTAACCAGTTTATTCTACAAATGATGAGCCCCTCCTGATGCATTTACTGGCAAACGGGAAATGGAACTTTCCTTCTTCTAGCTATGAATAAAAGAAAGCCTGTCTTATTTCATAGTAGTGTGTGGGTTCTTTGTCTTCACTTTCTCCAAGATTCAGACCATTTTTTCATGAGATGCTGTTGAACAGTCTCATTGGCTGGCATGACACAAACAGCACATGGTGCACTTTTAGAACAAGAGTAATCTGGGTTTGAAGGAATCCATGCAGATGTTACTGTAGGCAGCGAAGGAAGTAAGTTTATATGTGTGGGGAAAAAAAGAATATGAAACAGCTGGTCATTTATCAGCTAATCCCTCACTAAGCACCTTTTGCACATTTCTGCTCCAGGAAATATGATTAACTTTTCTTCTCCTTTCCACACGAATATTGTTCCACCCCACATCGATGCAGATACTCCTATCGCCTTCTTCTTGCCATATAGATATAGGGTTAGAGTATGTTTCCTGAATCAGCTGATCTCATTCTAAATGTCAGATTCACGGAGCAGAGTCGGCATCCTGGGCACAGTTATCATCTCCCTGGTGTTTGAAACAAACCATGAAACTGAATGAGGTGTGATGATGAGAAAACTCAGTATCAGGTGTCGCTGTCTTTCCCCTGACTTAAAAACACCACCACCACCCCCCCATCTGCTCTTCTCAGCAGCCTCATTGTCCTGGAAGCTGAGTGCAAAGATGCAGGGGAGCGTTTGGTTTCAGTGCAAACAGATACCATAAACTTCTGCTTAGAATCTAATAAAGGAAGTGCTCTCATCCTTTGGCTCAGGAAGACAGCATAATGCAGGAAGGTATCAGGAATTATTACTGCCTGTGTCTACAGGCTTGCGCTGCGTGGTGGAAGCCTCTGGGCTACAAGTTACGGTGTAGCTAGCTCACAGAGGCATTTCAGGTTTAAAAGAAATGAAGGAGAAAAAGAGCTCGCTTGTGTCTCTGCCTGTCAGTGACACAGCGTTTGCATGTGTGTGGACGTAGGCTTGTGTGTGTGTGTGCATGTTTTTCTGGAGAACTGTAAGGCCCCTGGTATCCAGCAGAGGAATGCTGCAGTCTCTTGAAAAGTAGTTATCAGCTAATGAGAATTCCACTCGGAGCAGGAAGGAAGGGCTTAGAATGCGTGTCCCTCAGCGAATTGGGGCGAATGTTAATCACGATGCCTCCGAGTGCATGCGCTTCACAATACACACACATGCTTGCATGCATGCACGCGGTCCGGAGCCGGCGGAGAGCTGCAGAGCCTGACACAGGAACGGGCAGGAGGGGGGGATGAGGAAAGAGAGAGGATGTTTTTAAAAACTAGGCTTGGTGTTGTCTTCGTGGTTTGGAACTAATTGGTTTCAGATGAAAATCAGCGCGCACAAACTTGAGAGGGCCCTAATGTTGCCTTGCACTTCATCTCCCTTTCTAAAAACACCCTCCTCGGTTCTGCCTTTCCCTTCGCTTTCCCTTTTTTTTTCACGGCTTTTCGTCTTCCTGCAGAACTGATTGGTTAATTAATCAAACTCTGTCTGGTTTTAATGCAATAATTCACAGCTGAAGGGAGCTGGCATTCAGGTAAAAAAACGGTAAAAAATTGAACTATTTCTGCTATGTACTGTAACCCCAGACAGCACAATAGTCATCTCTCTAAAGTTTGCAATCCCCCCCACACCCCCCCTTCAGCCCATCTCTGTCTTTCTCTCCTTGCCTCACTCTCTTACTGTTCTGCCATGAAGGACACCGGGGCCTCCAGAGAACCTGTCCCTCAGGAAGAGAGCAAGCGTCCTCCTCCCTCCTGTTTTTTCATAACCTATTATTTATGTCTGACAGACCTCCTCCAGACA
>JAVQJG010252249.1:0-26105 GCA_036024015.1 Craterocephalus amniculus | reverse complement strand
CACACACACACACACACACACACACACACACACACACACACACACACACACACACACACACACACACACACACACACACACACACACACACACACACACACACAATTCATCCGGTCAGTTTCACGCAGAATAAAATTCCCAGCAGACATGTGGTGGTAAAAGCTCCCTTTCTTACCGGTGTGTCCCATCTGCCAGAGCACATCGGCCTGCAGGATCTGGGCCACGTGGCGGGGGATGGCGCGCAGCAGGCGGCGGCTGGAGTGGCGACCGGTGGCGTGCCAGAACCCCGAGCCCAGCGACAGGCTGGTTCGTCTGAACGGCCGGGACGATTGCCACGACTGCCATTTCTGCCTCCCAGAGGTGGCGTTGCAGGGAGCAGCAGGTTCGGGCGCTGCGGAGACAGAACCAAGATGTAAATAAAAACTTCTTCCTACTGAACTCACCAACTTTAATTATGATTAAATCCCCCAGGCTTCCCCCAGGTGTAATAACCCGCGTTCATTAAGCCCTCCTGTTATTGCTGTGTGCTGCTCCAGCCCCTTCTGCACACAGCACGAGCTTCATGTTAAGCTGATCACACCCATCCAGCTCTGATCCCTCTTCGTAGCTCATTTCTTCAGCTTCAGATGGGAGACTGATCACAGAAGCCTCATCCAAACCCACAGTATCTTTTCACAGTCACAACCAGTGAGACTGAGTAAATTATCATCATAGCAGGAGCCCAGCCAGGTCTGTGGTTCACTGGGCATCACAGACTCCAGAGCCCTTTTCAGACACTAGACAGGTAAAATAAAAGGCTTCACCGGCCTTTAAGGCGACATCATTCAGTTAATTTTTTCCAAATGTTTCCCACAACTTGATTCAGGTATGGGTCAGCGTAGAAAGAGAGAAAAATCTGCAGAATCCTCACAGTCTTATTTGTATTGCCATAAAACCTGTTTCACACCTGCAGTGTTTGTGTAAAACTCTGTTCAAGTTTAAAGTTTTTTCTTTAAAAATACCATCGACATAACAAACCCTTTGGGTAATAAAAATAAAGAACCAAAGTTCTTAGATATAGATATTGTGACAAATGCAGGTTTTAGCAGCTTTTTATTAAACAATTTAATT
Source organism: Craterocephalus amniculus (assembly GCA_036024015.1). Taxonomy (NCBI): domain Eukaryota; kingdom Metazoa; phylum Chordata; class Actinopteri; order Atheriniformes; family Atherinidae; genus Craterocephalus; species Craterocephalus amniculus. Next base: position 24,995 of record JAVQJG010252249.1, on the reverse strand, counting down.
GAATTCCCACAACATAATGACACAAAATAAACCAGTAATATTCTTTTAAATCTATTTTTTGTGTCATTAGTTTGAAAACTATGGCCTTTTAAAAAGAAACACACACAAATATCTACATCCCATTGACGAAAATCTTTTTGCAAATTTCTGTTTTTCTTTATTTAAAAATCTAAAATTTGAAAAATCAAATTTTGGTTCTTCAAAAAATGACAAATTTCCCGTTGTAGCCATTTATTAAAAATTATAACTTGTCTTTTCAAAAATAACATTTGCAGATCTAAACAAGTTTTATTTAGTGGAACCAAGGGCAAAATTGTCTCTTTGGATTGTAAAGGTTTCAGATTCTGGGGTTAAATAAAGCAGCAGTGGATGGGAGTAGCTGCAAACTGTTATGATATCATCGAGCCGTGTTTATTTCACTTGGCTGATGTGACAAATGATCTCAGAGCTGCAGTTAATTATCTGCGATCTATAATCATGGAGGAGTAAAGTTTGCTTGGCGCTGTTATTTATTTACTTAATGACCCCATCTTTCAGACTGCTCTGATAAGCTGATCATATTCTGCATTAACCCCCTCCCAGCTGCGTGTCGGTTGATATTACCCATGATTTACACCGTGTTCAGAGTGACACCTTGGACTGTTTTCTGTTTTCTGTCTCAGCATTTCAGTCATTTGTGGAGAATAAGTCCATGATGAGGTTTGAGGACAAGGAACATTCAAAGGGCCTCACACCCCCCAAGGATGCAAAGACCTCTCAAGGATATGAGGAGGATAATTAAGTTAAACTTTTCCCCAAGTTTTAGCACAAACGCCCCGCTCTGTCTTTTCTGCACGACGGATGCCTCCTCACCCTCCCATCCCCACTGGCTGTGAGAGAGGTTAGAATAAGTGTGTGTGGGGAATGAAACACAACACTAATCCCATATAAACATATCTGAGGCTCAGAATGAGCAGAGACAAAACAGAGGAGCCTACTGTCACAGAAGAAAGAAAATCGTGATTCAGCCATAGCATGTACCCATTTTCCCCAGGCACCACAGCGGGCAGCTGCTCCTCATGGACCAGTCGAGTTAGTGACTTAATTGGTCTATCTAGCGAGTTTTCAGACCTGTCTAGCAAATAAGCACCGATTGACAAATGCAGCCACTTTTATGGAGACTTCTGGAGGTAAATGCGAAAGCTCTTGTATTGTTTATGAGGCGGTGCAGCAGTGAAGGTGTGGAGAAGTTAACACCATCTAATGCATGGAAAACATTTCATAACTTCAAACTTGTCAAAAAAAGATATTTTCTGCTTCTCACATCTATTACTCCTGTTTAACATCACACTTCAGTAACTTTATGAGAAGCTATGCCTCTAAAATGGAAACTATATTATGCTGTACTTCATCTTGAATGTCTCACACACACTGGTTCAGAGTGGATGGCGGGTGGGGAACATTGACAGGAAAGTGTGTAATGTACGAATGAATGAATGCCATCTCTTCAACAGACTCATTAAGCCATGAAAGTTGTGTTTGTTGCGTGGGAAAAAGTTAAACGTAGGTCACTGATGCAAAAGAAAAGCACTGGGGGGGGGTTATTTGCTCATAAAACATGCCGTTCCCACCAAATTGATGGAAAGCCATGCATGTCTGTAATCAATCAGTTTGGTGCCGGAGCTCACTTTTAAAAAGCACCGTAGCTTTAAATGAACCGGCACATCAACGTTAATTAATTAACCATTTAGGAACTTATCAGTCTAAACATGACGGAGCTTCCACTGCATCGTTTCCACTGATGACTCAGCTTTATTTTAAACATCATGAGCACACCCTTAACACTGGGTGACAGTGTTAAGGGTGTATATATAAAAGGGGGTATATATCCACCAAATAAAGAAAGCACATGCAGAAATTTCTGGGTAACATCTTCAGATTTGTTCTTAGGTTTCACAACATTTCTAAAGTACAAGACAGTAAATTTCGCACTTTGAGAGAAAATGGTTTTGCACACAACTGTGTGTAATAATGGTTGGTGTAATGTGGTGAACTCCTGTAACACAAGTCAGGAGGTAATTTAGGGCCGCCCTCTCTGAACATTTCTTCATTCATGTTCAGCACCATCGTTAAAAATCTAGCTTTATGTTATTTGTAGGGCTGTAACGATACCTACAATAGTATCGAAATCGCGATACTATGAGATTCGATTTGTGTCGTGCTGATGGGAGGTGGTATCCCGAAACGCTTGTGACTATTACCCAAGCGGCAACCTCCCGCTTCAAAACGTGATGCACATGCGGAAGTGCAAAAAATTGCAGTTCCCTCCTCATCCGCTAGGGGCTGGCTCCAAAACAGAGCAATGTCCCATTGGCTCCCATGTTAAAAACACCAACTTTACAGCAGCATTAAGTGCAATATAAAAAGTATGTAGTTTTATATATGAAAAATATACAATGGGTATTCACTAAGATTCTCATAGAATTTTAGAATTTCATAGAATCCATTTCTGATTAGAAAAAAGTATTTATCAAAAGAAAGTACAAAAAAACATATCTTACTGTAATTCTTTTAACCTATACATCTATTTAATCTACTGTAGTCTGAAAAATGAACCACCACCATGTAATGTTTGCACCTGTAATTTTTTTCAAATCAATTTTTTAAACATTTTTTCATAGATACCACTACTGTCAAATGTTTGTTTATACAGCAAATTGTTTGATTTTGAAAAAAAAGTTTAAAAAAGGATTTAAAAAAAAATTCAACATCTTTCCCTTAAAAAAATTATATTGTGGTTTATAATATATTGACATTAAAAAATATGTTACATGTTATAACATGTTATTTAGCATCACTTGCACATAAAAGAATGCAAAGAAAAGATGTTTTTTTTAAAGCGTCACCATGTGTAAGGTGATTATTTTGTCAACATGTTGATGCTTACAGCTTCTGTGTGTTTCACTAAGTGACAACAAGCTGCTGTATGAAAAATGAACAGTAACAGACTATTTCTGAACCTGTGAATGTAATAAATGCTCTTTTCAGGTGGTTTTCTACAAGAGAGCCCATTGTCTTGCAAATGTAAAAGCTGCTACCAACTTTTCTTCCAGTTTAGATGGCCTGCGCTCTGACAATACATGCGCATATGCAGGCTGGGGGCACACTGAAGTCTTTCATCCAATGCCAGGCTCACGGCGTGAACCCCCGGCCCGTCCATCAGGGAAAACCCACCACACTGACTCACCTACTCCCACCCAGGCTGAGCAAACACAGAACTTCTGTGTCATTCCTTCCCACCCCTTGAGCGCCACAAACTCTCCCCCCATCCAGCATCAACACCCCAGAGCTGCCCTGCACTTCACATGAAGATACACAATCCTCTGCTACAGCACCGACACACTGGAGAGACAGAAACATCCTCTGACTGAACAAACAAAGAGGCATTCTGCTAACCGCAGCATCTTTTCTTCCGGGTTTTACATTTCCCAGGTGCACGTGCCAACCTGGAGACACGGATCCTTTTTCTGGGACGCCAGCACAGACTTACAGGGAATGTATTTTAGTGTGCGGAACACTTTGCGTTGCGGCGTCACCCTCTTGATGTAAGGGTGGTCCTCTAAGGTCAGCAGGCTGCTGGGGGAAGCTTGACTGATGTGGACCAGCTCAAAGTCGCTGGGGAAGTCAGAGGCGGGGTTTTCTCTGGGAACGATGTGCCACTCCACCCCGCCGGCGGTGGCGGTCCGCAGGGCGCTGCTGATGTACAGGCTGCGGGCTTTAGCGGAGAAATACCCTGTAAATCCCACGATGTACTCTGGAAAAAGAAAGGAGAATCTGAAGTGATTATTAGGATTAAAAAAACATTTTTGTTGGACCAACGTAAAACTGGGAGGATTTATGGGCCAAACAGCTGCGCCTGTTGTTTGTTATGACTGCTGATTTGGCATTAGGGGGTCTGAAGTATTATTTTTCTGCAACACGTAATCATTAAGGGAAAAAAATGTCTGGTTTCTCTCCAAAACTGGATCAACAAGTCAGAGTTTTCATTTTTCTGTGTTAAATGGGAGCCAAGATGACAAAGACACAGCTAGGCCTGTCACAGTCATCCCATTAAACTCAAGCTGCAATTTGAACAAAGTGGAAGCACGAAACGAACAGAAATCTACCTTTATCATGATTTTTAATACAATTTTCTATCATTCTGTTTGCCGCCGTTTCTGTGACTGCATTTACAATCTACTGACAATAACAGCAGGTTTAGGTGTTCGGTTTTTCCCCAATTGCAAAAAGAGTTGTCAACACTTTAAAACTGCTGGATGACGGACTAATGTAAATGGGGACGCCCGTTCCAAACATTTTCATGTGTCGGTCTCTTCATGCCTCCTTGCGCTTTTTAAGTTTCTATGACTGACTTCCTGACCTAGGGGGCAGTGCTGATGTCATAGTAAATTCGGCAATACAACGTTAATTTCAGACATCGGCTGGCGGCACTAACGCGCTGCTAAAAAGTTGTTTCTAACCACCAACACGCCCTGAACACTTGCAGAGCCTTATTTCAAAAGCTTGTCCAACTACTAATGTTTTTGTTCCCGTCCTCATTCTTCTTCTAAGATTTTCCTTTTCCCATTCCTCTTCTTTGGTCTGTATCTGCTCAACACTGCCACCACGGTTTCCGGTGGTATTACTCCGTCTTGTGCCTCGAATGACAGATGTGCAAAGAGGGTGTAAATGCACCAAATATGTGCGTAATTGACACAGAAGACGGACGGAAATGTTGGTGCGTCTGTGTATCCGTCATCTGCGTCGAGCATAAATAGGCCTTTGAAGTCAAGTTAACTTTACTTATAAGCACATAAAAAACAGGCACTGACCAAAGCAATGGTTATATTTAAAATTGATACAAATTAAAATAAACACTTGATTAAAACGGGAGGAAAAATATGAACTAAAACAGACAGAAAATAGTACAGACAGTAGAAAGATGAGCATGAAAAAGAAACATCAGCAGAAAAGACAAGGCTCCTCCAATTCGATAGTTAAAAACAAAAAAAACTAGTGCCCAGTGTTGGTGAGGTCTTAAAGTAGCATTATTAGGCGGATGAGAGAAAAAGATTTTTTTTTACATTTTAGCAAGCAGAATGATTGTCTGGCTACTGTGTTGTGTTTTCCTCATTCAGATTTTTTTTTAAATTGGGGAAAAATTGTCAAAAAATTGTTAACTTCACAAAAATTGGCAAAATTGAAGAGGAGGAGGTTTGTACAAGAACTGAATAGGCAGGAAAGTATACAGTCCCAGCTCTTGGTTAACTTTTAGACCTTAAAAATATTTGTTCGTGGCACGTTTTGACAGCATAGGGACATTTATTATGGACATTCCTGGAACAGCACCCAGAAGAGGGAAAAACACACTTTATAACTTCTGTTTTTCTGGGACACTCAGCATCGGGCATCTTCCAGGATGCCTCCTGGACACCCTCGGGAGGCATTTTAGGTAAGTCCCAGCGGAAGGAGATCCCGAGGAAGGCCCAGGACGCGCTGGAGGCATAACATCTCTTTGCTGGCCTGGGAGGGCCTCGGGGAAGCGCTCAGGTAAGGAAAGAAATGCCTTGAGTTCATAACAAATTCACAGCTGAAAGCGGGCTTTGACCACCCATTTATGTTTGTCAAATAAAGACTGTCAGTTCTTTAGAGTAGCTCTGTTATGTGGACACAAGAGGCAGAGATTGATTATCTGGGTAGCATGGCAGTCAGGAGGCCCAAACACGCCGACTTCAGTCTTGTTTTCATTTAGATTAAAAAGCTGAGGGCTTTCCAGGACTTTGTCCTCTAAACAATGTGCCAGGGTGATGGAGAGAGTTTGGCTGGACTTGTATATCTCACTATCGTCCACTGATAAAAATGTAATAATCTTCTTTAAAAAAACAACCGAGTAAATAAGTCTGAGCTCCAACTACTATCACTTATTTCTGTTTTGCTTCAAAGTAGGCTTTTTTGTCTGGTCCAGAGACTGAGTTCTCCAGCTCTCTGAAACACTGTAAAAGTTTTCCTTCACCAAAAAACATCAAACAATCAAATATAACAAGTCTTATATGCACTTTTATAAATAGAAAGCACGTTAACAAATCTTCAAGCTCTGTATAATACTTCGGATCTGGTTTGACTGAGGTTTTTCAGCAGGACTTTCCTAACTTTCCTAAATCCTTTCATGTGAATGAAGTTCAAAACAGTTAAAAAATCTGGATTTATCAAATGTGCGTTGGCCATTCGTAGAAAGCTCGTAGGTTATCAGCTGTTGATGATTCCCACCTGCTCGCGCCCATTCATGGTCATTAGCTTTCAGAAACACCCCCACTTAACCAGATATAGAAACAACGCGTTTAGAAGTCGCCTGTTTCTCCTTGGAGTCACGGAGAGGAAGAAGGAGAAGCCAAGCAAACATCTACGTTTTGTTCACTCACTGAAGTTTGGTTAATATTAATTTTAAAACATACATGTGAAGGTCACTTGCACAAGTTTAAGTGCAGCAGTTGAATTATATTTAACAATCCTCTGAACCAACGTTCTGCATTAAAGACGTGACGAGGATAACATCATTTGGATCAAGCTATGAAAAAAATTCAAGAAACATGGAAGAGTCCCAGCACATGAAGGAGATCTGCAGCTGGACAGAAACCGACAGAAACCCCTCCTCTACATGTTGTATTTTCATCCTATGAAGCGCTTTGGTTTAAAACATTTTGCAGAGATGGAGGAGACCTGATCCAAGGTAACATCCACACACATTCCCAGGATCTCTGCTCTCTCCTTTGGTCTGACTTTCATCAGTAACAAAAGTTTTTTGGTTCAGATAAAAGACGGATTGTTTATTACAGCTCAGTGATGGTGGGAAAGTCCAAACAACACATCAGCGCAGAAGTAGTTAGTATAACTTTGCTACACCAGTCAAAATCCCAGAAAAAAGTCTAACAGGATTTCTTCTGTGATCAGAAATAATGTCAGTGATCAGATCATGAGAAATACAAATGATAACTCAATAGCTGAGTTTCCATGACCTCTAGTATTGCACAAAATGTAAATATTGCAATAAAAAACTGGTAATCGAAATGTCTGAATTTTATGAAACCCCTAAAATATTAATGAAAAGTTTTTACATTTCCATGCTGTTTTTCCGACGTGGTGACATACAAGTATATTGAAAAAAGTGTAAGAGAAATACTTTTCCGCATTTAGACGTCACCGGACCAAACGCAGTTCATTTCGAGTAAAGATGGTGTGGTATGTACAGACGGAAATACGTTTACGAATTATTAAAGAGAAAAATAACCAGCATCGCTGATAGCAAACGACAGCGAAATGGTGTGAAACGCAGAATGCTTCGGATCTCTGTCCTCAAAGCGAAGACTTCCACGACGAGATTTTAAGAGAATTACAGATTATGCACTACACAGCATTCAATGGAAGCACTTGTGTACAGAAATGGTTCTTTGAAATATCACTTTTATTCTGCCAAAATTTGTACTGGAAACAAGTTCTCACATGTCTTTCAAGGACATCTTTTCTAAGTTACTAATATCATTGGTGATAATGTTATACTTATGGTATAATGTTACTATCTGCAAAATTACTTATATACATATATTAGGGATGGGCTTTAGATTAAATTGTCTTAATTGATTATCAGGAGAATTAATGATCGATTATCAATTAATCATTAATATTTCTGTTGAAATTGAATATTTCTAGCCTATATTTAAATAAAGTAAAAGTAGAAAAAAATTAGTGTGTTTCCTTATTTAGATTTTTATTACAAGATGTGGCAGCTAAATGGGATTCAGTCACTGGAAGATTTGCGCTTCTATACAATTCCTGGACGGGTCTAAAAATGCATTTGATTAATCGATCAAATGTTTAACAACCGATTAATAGGTTAGTTATGTCCATCCCTAAAATATATCCACTGAGTAAAGAAAGCACATGCAGAAATTTCTGAGTAACACCTTCAGAGTTGTTCTTAGGTTTCACAACATTTCTAAGTACAAGACAGTAAGTTTCGCACTTTGAGAGAAAATGGTTTTGCACACAACTGTGTGTAATAATGGTTGGTGTAATGTGGTAAAGTCCTGTAACACAAGTCAGGAGCTAATTTCGGGGCGCAGTCTCTGAACATATCTTCATCCATGTTCAGTATCGTTAAAAAACTAGCTTTATGTTATTTGTCTTATTTAAATGGGAGCAGGTTCACATGTTTAAACATAAGAAATGTGCATGTGCAGGTGAGCACATGCCCACAGCTAGCATGTACCTGAAAATATGAAGAGTGAAGGAAATCACAATATCCCTGCTTCGGACAAAATGAAACAGTCTGTCTATAACGGGAGCAAATGATGCGACACTTTGGATGGAAATTATCAAGTAATTCATTAATCGATAGCTCTTTCATCTTATCGATTGATGGTCGATTAATTGATAGGCTGCAATTTTTCTAAAAAGCTGAATATCTCTTTGAATCAACATTCCTTTCACAAAAAAAGGCAGCTCATATTCCTTAAAGGAGAATTTCACTTTTTTTTAACCTGGGGTCTCTTGCCATCTTTCCAGTCATACACGTGAGTGATGGAGAAAGGAATTTTAAAGATCGCTCCAGTATTTAGCCGGGCAGGCAGCTAGCAGCACAGCTAATGATAAGTATCGGGCAATTCGCTCTGCGTCTAAGTTTGCCATTTAAACGTGCTTTTTTTTCCACACTGAAGTGCTCTGATAGTCGCAACGAGTGTCCGACACGTACTAGAGAGGAGAGATGAACCAAAGTATCTGTAATAACGATCACGATGTTTTGATGTCTGTGTCTTGTTGTCTGTGTCCAAATCTTGCAGGAGTATCCCGTTATCGCTTAATAACTCATATCAAAACACCGCTGGGAGATTCCAATACCTGACACCAAACATAGCGATCGGCAGGTAATATAGACACTTAGGTTCATTCCTCCTCTCGAATGCGTTGTCAGATACTTGTTCAGACTATCAGAGCACTTCGAGGTGGACAAAAAGCATGTTTTTAGGACGAACTTAGACGCAGAGCGAGTTGCCCTATACTCTGCCTGCCCGGCTAAGTACTGGAGCGGTCTTGAACGTTTCCTTCCTTATCACTCACATGTATGAAAGGAAAGATGACAACAGACACCAGGTTAAAAAAAAGCTAATTTCTGCTTTAATAGAAGATTTATTCTTAACAGCAGGAAACAACAAATTCACACATGGAACGATGCAAACAAAGATATCATTAGTAGGGCTGTAACGATACTCCAACTCACGATTCGATTCGTATCACGGTTTTTGACCCACGATTCGATACATAAAACGATTTTTTTTTTTAAACCTGTCTTGTCCAGCGTCGTTGCAAACAGAATGATTGTCTGGCTGCTGTTTGGTACCGGACAAATTTTAAGTTGGGATTAATACTACTTGTATAAAGTACCTCTTGATGATACGAAAACTTTATTAAATCAAACTCTGGTGCTGGACTCGACCGGAGGGGACAAAGAGAGAGAGAGAGAAAGAAAATTATAAAAATAATAAAAAATAAATAATAATAATAATAATAAAGATAATAATATAAAAGAGAAAATGGTAAAATGTAAGAAATAACCCAAAGACAATAGATCCAAGTGAAACTAATGTATTTAAGAACACACTTTTTTTAATTTGAAAGATTTATTTAAATACAACGCACAAATGTGGATGTCCAGATTTATCCACGTAGATCTTGGTTTAGCTTTGGAGCTAACGAAAAGCGCCTCGTTTCATCTGACAACTTATGGCATTGTCCCATGATTTTTATTAATACTCCATGTGTTTCTTGCTGTCTGACTGGGTGGTACAGCCAAAAAACACGACTATAAGTTACCATTTTCAATTAAGATATTTGATTTACTGCAGTATTATTTTTGCCGAGTGCATCAGATTATGACGTCGGCCCGTTTTCAGCGGTGCAACCGGGTGCAACGCCCTAAGAGATCCTATTCTAAAAAGGTCCGCCCGAGGCAGTGGTGCTGCTTTCTGATTCGCCCACGGGTCGGCCCGCCCACAGAAAGCTGTTACATCGATTGGTCCTGGGGATGAACCAGGACCATCCCCAGAATGGTTATTTTCTTGGATGGTTATTTTCTTGGTCTTGGTTATTCTCCTAGATACTTATTTTAGTGTATCTATCTTACTTTGTCTTTAAGTTTAATTTTTTTTTTAGCTTTTTAGCCTTTGTTTTAGTAGTGCAGAGAGCATGTCAAATTTATTATTTTTTGTCTTTTTGAATTCTTTTATGTTTAACAATGTACAGCACATTGGTAAGCTTGTGTTTTATAAGTGTGCTATACAAATAAAGTGGCTTGGATTTGACACCAATGCTTCCATTATTGTTCTAATTTCTTGATGGCTGCTTGTTATCTAAACACACACATCATTTGATTTCAAGTGAAGACAGACAGCAATGGCATAATGAAGGCATATTTTTTTAAGTGATATGGCTCAATCTTTGTGTGATAAGAGATATAACAGTACTGTATTAATTGCATTTGACTATAAAAATAGGGACAAAAATCCTCAAGCAACTCACGATTCAATTCGATTCTGATTCTTGGGGTGATGATTTGATTCTGTATCGATTCAAACCGATCTTAATTCACATTCAACCCTCTTTTAGTAAAGAAATATGCTAATTTACTCCATTCCTCCAAAAGCCAGAAAGAGCTCTGAGGAATGGTTTCATCATCTGAAAGAAAAATGATTATTTTCATCAAAAAAGGGCATAAATGTTGCTAACCTTACAAAGTTTAAAATGTGTTTGTCACTTAGAAAGACATTTGAAAGTAGTCAAGCAAAAGATTTTTAAGTCTTTTAAAAAATTGATTATTGGAAATTTTGAAACGATTCAGAATTTTGATGAACAAGAATCTCAATTCTGGTGAAAAATTATGTTTTTGGGCACCTCTAATAAAATATGCCTAATAATGTACACTGTTCGCCTGGGTGCAGGTGCTCAACTAGGATTCAAACACTTCCCATTGTAAATGACTCACATATCTTCAGGCGAGGGGGAAAAACTTGTTTCCAAGGGGTCTCACCCACAATTGAACAGGGTGGCTAGGTGGTGTGTACGAAATGAAACTTTGGCTTTTTTAAACTATTTTTATGCCACAGGTTCACAGAAAAAAATGCTAAGGCATAGCAATGCTCCTCACTATTATGAGTGGTACTGAATCATATATCAAAACTTACTCTTTGTCCCACTGTGTGAAGCTTCTGCCCCAGTCAAATAAGAAATTATAAACTAGCCCAATTATCTGAGAAAGTCATGCTCATCAGAAACTGCTGTCCAACAGAGCCTGTTAGGACACAGTGTAACACCATCCCTTTATGTTGTCATAGTAACAGGTTTGTCCCAAGGGAGGTAGGGGTAGTTAGTGCACAGATACTGAATACATTGCAACACAGAGAGAGCAAAGTGCAAACACATACAGTAACTGGTAATGGAAAAGGATTTAACTGGTTAAATTCGCAAGCACACCAGTGCTTAAAAAGCCTTTTGGCATTAAAATGGCAACTGACAATAGATTTTCTACTACAAAACACTTAAGTCTACTTTTTCTGTATCATGCATTTTTGCTGCATTTCAGACATTCAGGCAATGTTCACTCATTTAAAAAACAAAACAAAAGTTGGTGTCAGACTAAGAAGCTCCTATGGCACAAGGTTATTAAGTTCATGCTGTAACATTAGAAGGGCCCAGGTCAGAGTGTAACTTGATGCACTCAGCAACATATGCACAAGTTTATATACATCTAATAGAAGAAGTGCCGGGTTGTAAACTACTGTACATTGCCATCTTAGTCTAAATTAAACGTTAGTTATCTTTCGCATGATATTGCCAAATAGCATCCCGCTAACTCTCAGAGATGGGGTCTGCAGCACATGTTGCTCAACTCGGCAAGTTTTCCATAAGCTGAAAGCTTTGAATAATTAATCAGTGAGCCCTGTTGCTTCCCATGTTCACCACTTAGCAATTTGTAAGCATTTTGCTCACAGCTCTGTGCAACCAAACACCAGTGCAGCCAGCATCACTTCAGGATATTCAACCAGCCGACTCAGAGGAACCAACAAACACTGTAATACTCAGCTGTGTCAGGTATCATGTGTCAGCTGTTCTGTCTCTGTCTAGGTATTACACAGCACCATTCCAGAGCATTTGCTGCATTTAGAAAATCCCAATAAATGAATGAATATTCATATTTATGAACAAAATGTGAAAGAAAATAAATGAAATCTGAACTTTTATGACATTTACAAAATTAAAAATTTCATCTGACCCCAAATCCATATCAAGATGATCATTTATTTATTTTTTAAATGACACAAAAGTATGAAATCATCAAAACAAAGAATCGTGAACTTGCACATTTCTGACTTAAACTTTCCTCTTTTTTCATTCTTCCCTGTTCAGTAACATTATCGTAACAAATGAACACATGGTAAAATACAGGTAGAAAAACAGAACTGACAAGTCCATGAACAGAATGACATTTGATGAAGCAAATTATCTTTTTTCCCAGCTGAAGGTGAAGTAAAGAGCAGCTGTCCCACTTAAGGTTTAAAAACAAAAAAAATATATTTATAATAATTTGTGCAACTCCATCTTATTTTCATTCAACCATCGGTTCTATCCCTGCTGGCCACTTTGCATGTGTACACACTTTTCAGCGAAACTGACATATGCAACTTGAAGGTAAACCCATAGTGCTCAAACTGTTTTCAAACCATGTCAACAGACTGTCACCATTTACGCCAGCATGCAAATAAATCTCTGCATGCAAGGCAGCACACGAAACGACAACATTGTGGTGTGAATGATGAAGTATCTTACCTGTATAACCTGCAATCCAGCCCCAAGAAGACACCATGGCCAGCAACCATTTGAACATGACTCCTTCGATTTGCCAGAAAGCAGAGCTGTCCCATATTCTCAGTGGCTGAAGCAGCAGCAGGTTTAAGCAGTAGGATGGGATGGCTACGCAGTTGTTGAAGAACATAAATGTGAAACGGAGCACAGATCTGAGGAGAATCCAGCCCCGTTTTCCGGCCCCGTCCAAGAGCTGTGCCATCCTGATACACACCGTCTGGAACAGGGACACAGTAGTCAGCGCCTCACCTTTGTGACAAATGACAGAAAGTCACGTGTTCAACTTACTGCAGTGAGTGTACAAGATTTAGATTATGCCATCATAAAAGTTATGACCAAATAACATACAGATATTATAGATAGGGTCACAAGTTATGATAGCTTTAATAACACAAAGTTAAGATGACAGGTCTATCTTTATAGCTCCAATGACTCATCTGGTCAAAAGTATTTAATATTACTCATTAGGATCAGAAGCCAACAGGCCAGAAAGTCTAGAACATAACATGCATAGAGACAGAAAAAAATACTGCATTTAAACAGTTTTTATGGCACATGAACTTTTTACATTTTAAGTAACTACATATACACTGAATTTCATGAGGAAACATTATACTTTAAACCACTATATTGAAAACCTAAGGTATTTCAAATCTATGATTCTAAAAAAATATATATGTGTGTATTTTGAGAGCACAAACATCTGTCAAAAGTAAAATTATATCGATTTAGCTTTCAGTGAGACATTTACATGTCCCTTTTCTTTGAAAACCATGAATATGACGGAATTCAAAATGAAAAAGAAAAGCAAAATTTCCTGCACAATTTTCCTTGTTCCAAATAGAAAACCTCATGATATAAATGAAAGATAGTAAGACTGCCGACTTCATACATCAAATGAATGTATAAAAAAATAACTGTGCAGCTCTTTGCATGCTGTGGCTGCAATCTATTAGAGGATTTTACCACTTCAATGAAGGACATTCCAGTGCTTTCAATACAAAAGAAGAAAAAACAAAAAGCATTCAAGCTCCTTCCTTTAGCATTATGAGAATTCAAACAGTTCTTATCACGCCTGTCATTTACATACTTCCAGGTCATTTCATGCAGGAACCTTTCTAATCAAGAAGAAGAACCCCCTGCTGGGCTGATCTGAAGTGGTGGGCACTGCCTGCTCAGACAAGTGAACCAAGCTGAATACAAGCACAAAGGGGTATTCCATGTAAATATACACTGCAAACTGAATAGTTAGCTGTTACGTTTGATTTTTAAAGATAATACCAATACTGCACCAAAATACTTCTGATCTAAACCTCTAAAACATTGCCATGTGGGGATAAAATTATCCAAAAGTTCACAGTTATTCAAATATCTGACATTGGAATATTATTTCCGCTCCTTTTATCTTCCAATAATGATCTTGTGGCCCCTCAGGTTAATTTGGCATTACTGTGTGTAACCAACTTCATTCCTATCAGCTTTAGTGGTTACATGCTGCTTTCCTCACTAATGCTTCATAACAATATCATAATGTTATAAATTATGTCAGGCACTAAACTACTATATGATATGCTTTTCCTATGATGTTCTATCACCATATTTTGTCATTTACCTCCGCAGGATTTAACAGGTAGGAGTTTCACCTGTAATGGAGCATTTCAACTAATTTATTTATTTGTATTAGGTATTTTAAATAAAGGGCAAACTTATTCCACCTCTAATTTGGTAATTTATGTTAATACTAAGGTACTACCATGCTTGGAAACAGTTCTCATAATAATATAGTCCAACAGAGACATTCAGCAGCTGTAAATCTTTCGGAAGTCACAGAGTCTAATGGGACGCAGAATGTGATGTTACACCGCTAACCGGCTGAGGATAAGGCTATTTTACGGCATTTATATACAACACACGCTTAGAGGACGCTATGCTCTGATTATTATTATGCAATAAGAATTATTTCTAAACAAGGTTATTTGTTATTCATGTTATCCGTAACACTACTACATGTTAAGACAGGACCTTAAAAGGACCATTCGCCGGGGACACAGTCGAGTACTCCCTAACATGCTAGCTAGCAATAGGGTGAGTTAGCATAACGGGAACAGATGCTTCTAAATGTGCAAGAAATGACAGCCCCTGGGTTTTAAGGTTCTTGTAAAATGCAGTGGAACAAATAAAAGAAACAACTCAAAAGGATAAGTTATTTAGTATTTTAAGAAACATGAGCAAACGCTGCATGTCAAGGCGCAATATCTGTGTGCCTCATCCAGAGTGTAGTCCCACCCTTTAGTTTAGTAGCAAAAGTCTAGTAGCTCATGTTACTCACCCAATAATTGTCACTGAAGCATCCAAGGACGGCCAGAGGTGTTACTTATTGTTGAGGACAGATAAATTGTGTCACGTGAAACTAACCTAGACGGTTAAGCTAGTAAATTTATGCTCGTCGGCATGTTAAGTCTTTTAAATCTGGGGACTGAGAGGTAATGGTGTTATAATGTTACAGTAAATCCCGTGGAATAAATCTGCACTTGCACCCATTTAGCTATCCAGGTCTGCTCGGGCACAGTGAATTCCGGCGAGCACCGTTAGCTCGCTAGCTGGCTAGCAAGCAGCTCCACTTGAACGTCGCTGGCTCCATCTCAGTCCGAGACACCGGGATAAATCCTTCGAAGCATCATCATCACCGTCAACTCAGCTAGCTACTGAGCTTCCCCCTTGCGACGGAGGTTGTTTAGGCGGGCCTCAGCTCAACGCTGCTTATTTCGCTACTGCAACGCAAGACATACATGTGCGCATCAAATACGAGAAACAGCGTTTTCTGTTTCCCGAGGGTGGCGGAACCCGTTATCTTCTCCAGATTTCGATTCGCACAGCGGCAATGTACACAAAGGATCAGCTCGACAAAACCGGAAATGAGTCAAGACGGTCTTTCAAAATAATTCAGGATTTGTTTATCTTTCTATCCTGGAATTATGTCTAAAACACGATTTGATTTATTGTATCTTGCTGATTGTTTTATTTACAACATTTAGAAATTAAAATCCAAACTCCTCTCTGTAAAAGCTTCACTAATGTAAAAAAAAAAAAAAAGTAAAGAAAAATCAGCTTGCTAAAATTTTGTTTAATGGTACACAAATTCATATAGAATTGCAGAAAAATGTTGAAATCAATATGGGCTATCAGCTGTAAAAATAGAAAATCTTATATTGTACGCATATTAAATATATTACGTTACAGTGCACAATCTCAAGATTTTATGGTTTTTGTTCGTGTAAAAATGAAAAAACTACGTGAAACAACCCAGTTAAGTAATTCACATATATTTGCGCACCCAAGTCATTTTTGAGACGACATGATCAGCGTGGATGCGCTGAAAAGACAATACACTGACTCATGCATGTCGTAAACAGTACTTTCTATTGAAGCAAAGCTACAGGTGCAGAGCTTTATGGAGTGTAAAAGACCCTATCTTCTCAAGTTAAATATTCATAGCCTTTTCAGTGTTATCAAAAATAACACACACTTATTCAGTGCGTTTTCAAGCTTTCATAGAGATGACTAAACAGAAAAAGCTCAATTTTTTCATTGATCCATTATGATTTACATGAGAGCCTGTGTGGTGCACTTCAGACAGTGATGCTTAGTGATGGTCTGCCCCCTGTTGGTTCTCTGTGTTATTGCATAGATCTAGCTCAGAAATCCAAGGACATCCAGTTGTCCTACAGATAACTGCATACATGAAATGGCACAGTATTAAGAATATAGAAACAGAAATTCAATAAATATTTCTAGTCTAGCCTGTGTATGACGTATGATATACTACTTGTTTAAATGTGTACATAATGCCAAGCCCCAATCACTTTATACTTTTAAAAAAAACCATCACAGCTAAACTAATAGTGCTTCAATGAAATGCCTTTTAATGTTAAAAAACGTATGTACAGGATCATTTTCTACAAGACAAATCAAGTGAAGTACACAAGGTCAAACTGGGACACACTGACAGGAAATTCACTAGAAGCGAGTGTATGCACCCCTCTGTGG
This sequence comes from Craterocephalus amniculus, assembly GCA_036024015.1. Taxonomy (NCBI): domain Eukaryota; kingdom Metazoa; phylum Chordata; class Actinopteri; order Atheriniformes; family Atherinidae; genus Craterocephalus; species Craterocephalus amniculus. The sequence goes on along the minus strand of JAVQJG010252249.1, from coordinate 8,021 downwards.
TGCAGACTGAGCTCCACCTTGCTGCAGCTGGTGGCGGAGCTGCTGGGAGTAAGGATCCTCCAGTGATTTCACAGACACCATCGTCTTGGGCCCCGTTTTCCACTCGATGCCGCTCTCATCTACCACAGACGCCTCCACAGTGACAGAGTGTGTGCCTAGGATGGAGAAGTTCAGCAAAAACTGGGTGCTGAAATAGTCGTTGTGAGGTTCCACACGCTGCTCGATCTCATTCGTTTTAGTATCAAGTGGAATCTGAAAATAAAAAGACATAAAATGTGCAGATATGGTCATTTGTTTTTCCAGTATTTTATATCAAAATATATGTAAACAAGTAAACAAAAAACAATAATAGAAAGGTTACTTTGTAGTCAGGCCCCGTTTTGCTTTGGAGAACTGACGTGACGTAGAGACAGACTGACTGGATCTTCCTGAAGAGTCCTGGTGTGGAACCATGTTGCACCACACCCTCCACCTTCAGAGTCAGCTGCTGACTGTTCTGCACTGGGATTGGTTCACTCGGTGTGCGTGGGGATGGAGAGAGTGCAAGCTGAAAAGAAAAAAAAAAAAATCCAGTTAATTTGTGGATAAATAGCAAAGATATATTCACGTCTATCTTGCACCGTCCTCTGTATAATCCCATAAAACCACAAACAGCCCGGCAAAACTATCTTTTTGGAACTTGGAAATTTCAAGTACTTTTGGTTTTGCTGATTTACTTCAAGTGTTAAAAACCTGTTACCTTGATGCTGGTAGACTGGAGCTTTTGGAAGAAATATCTTTGGAAAGACAGTGGCACCTTTAGAAGAGCTATGACTGCATCACAGAGACAACTTGTATGCTGAAAAAAAAATACATTACAGGGATTCAAGTCTTCTTCTCAAATATATACGCATCAAAAAACATAAATGAATCCGGTTAAGTGTCATAATTATAATGAACCGATTCAATTCAGTCATGTTGCGATTAATCTAAAATACAAGGCCAACAAAAACAACAATCGTAAATAAACGCAGCATCAGAACACAGTTAAATAAATACTTTTAAACAATCATTGCATCTAATATCTAAACACAGTTTTAGTAAAACTGTTCATGGAAACTTAGGGACCACTGGAAATCTTACCAGGTATGAAACAGGAGGGTGTTTCTTGATGAGGCCTTCCACTTCTTCAAACACACGGTTAAACACCGACATCATCCGTCGCTCATATTCACTCTCCGTCTGAACAGACCCTAGAGTGCCGTACTCCTGAAAACTAGATTGTGAAAGCAGATAGCGTAATGCTTAAATTGTCTGTCAGGAAAAGGCCATCAAGGGATTTCTGTGATATAAAATATTATATATATAAATAGACTGCTCCTCAAAGGCTACATCAAGGTCACATTCATCCAAAAACTTAAAATAATTCTCATCCACATCATTGACTAGCACAGAGAAGCTACACTTTCTCATGAACACCGACTGCTTAGCTGAGGTTGTCTTTCTCACGTTTGGAAACAGAACAGAATCCACTACACAGCTAAGCCAGCAGCTCTCACCTGGCCGCCTGCGGGTCCAGTATCAAAGCTTCGATTACATGGGAGACAAGCAAACAGCTCTGCTGTTGTCTGGACAGACAGTTAAAGAGGATCACATAGCAGCAGAGTACACAGGATTCTTTCAGACACAACTATGATCGTTTGCTGGTAGTACTAATGGTGGCTTTAGGATACAGCTCCACATTGCGGAGGGTGGCAAAGTCTGCATCAAAAGATGACTGATGTAAATCAGAGTAGCGCGCTGCAAGACCCCTGAACTCATCCATGCACACCTTCATCTGTAATTAAAAAAATGAGAAGAGGAAGAGAACATTATTGCTCATGCATACACAAATCATGTTCACTTTCTAGTATCTTCCTAAATAAATCTCTCACTTTTATTCCACACGATTAACATGTGTAACTTGACTTCAAAGATGAAATGCACACATACAGTCAAAAAGTATGCAAATCAATATATTTCAGGTTTTATTTGTTTATATTTCGCTGATTAGGATTTGCAGCTTCAGAAAACTTAGAATTAGAAAAATTAGAATTTTGTAGGAAATCAATAAAAATGGAATTTGAATACAAGAATATCAGGCTTTTGAAAGCAAACTCTTGGATCTGCACTTAGTACATAAAATGTATTGGTTTCACCTTTTCTGTTGAATTGCCTGAATAAAACAACTTTTCCAGCATATTCTAATTCTCCGAGTGGTACCTGTAACATTAAAAAATTCCCAGCTGCTGCTCATTGACATGCTGCAAAATAACTGCACATATCTATGCAATCACACCGAGCTGCCACAGTCAGGTCTTCAGACTAAATTCAGTTTCAGGCTCCTGCAAAAGTTTACCTGCATTGAGATGCGGCCGCACCGCTGCAGGTCGTTGCCCGAGGTGAGGGCGACGGTGGTGGCGATGGCGGGGGGAGGGCTTGTTTTCAGGCTGTTGCAGGTACAGATGAGCTGTGACAGGGCCTGCAGAGTGTCGATCCGCAGCTTAATGAACTCACACTGGAATTCAAGGGGGCTAAGAGGAGTGCTGGCAGCCTGCAAGGAAGCGATTAATCACATAAATACACATGAACGGCACAGAAAAAAAAAAGAAAGTCATAGGTTTGTTGTGTCATAGATGTTATAAGGAATAAAAGACACTCCTGTAGTACTCCTCTGCTAATGTGACCATCAACAGCTCTAAGTGCTCCTGTCACTTATGAAATAGGTTCTACGCTGATGTATTTGACAAGCAGATGCCTGGCAGTGAACTGACTGTGAGGGAGGCGATGCCCTTTTGGTAGGAGCGCAGGGCCTCTGCGATGGCGCTCATGGCTCCGCTGTAGTCTCCGTCCTCCACGTGACTCAGGCACTGCTCGGCCTGGGAAAAATCCTTCAGGCTGTTCAGCCAGAAGTAGAAGTGCTCCGAGGCTACGCGGGTCCGCAGGGATTGGTACAGCTCGCTTGAGAACTCGTGGCATCCCTGCAGATTAACCATCAGAATTTAAACCGCCCTGTTTCGTGGCTCCTCGCATCGTCATTCTGACATTTGCTCACCATGCGTGAGGCTTGCCGTGCGATGCGATACACCGTCCAGCCATTAGCGACTTTCTCCAGCTGCTGTTTGATGACGGTCTTCACTTCGGCTGACAGAGACGACTGACTAGCAACAAAAATCACTGTTGCCAAAGAAACCTGAAACAAAGTCATGAAAAAAAAACATATTAATTTAAAAAGTCAGTAAACACTGCAATCACATGTACGGTTAAACGTCACATAAAAGACATTTAAAGGTGTGACTCGTGTATCGGCTCTTACCAGAAGCTCCTGCTGCTCGCCAGTGGAGGAGTGACTGGCCACTCGGTAGAGGTCCACCAGATCTCCCAGCATGCCATCTCCCAGCACAGGAAGGTGGGTGGCAATAGCTGCCAGAGCGTGGCACATGAGGATGCGAGAGGAGTCGCAGGATAAGTGGAGCTGACCGAGCAGGAATTCCACAGCCGATTGGCTGAGGTGGGGTCGGCTTTTCAGCAGTTTCACCAATGAGGTGAGGGCTGTCTACAGTTGAAAGAAAAGAGGAGAGAAAGGAGACACATTGTAGTGTAGATAATGACGAGGATGGCAGGTGAGACGTGCTTTAAGCTGTAAGGAGGAGACCACTCTGTTATGCATAAGCCAACATGCAGACTTACCTAAAGTTCAGTCAAAAACAGAGCTAAATTCATTATACCTGCTTCAGCTAACTTTCACTGGGTATATTTTGCCATTTCAGCCAGTACTTGAGTGATCAGCATCACACTGTATCCATGCCAACATTTGTTAAACAGATATTAAAGAGTCATTGCTGGATATGATTACTCTGTTGGTCGGCAGAGTTCAGAACAAGGAATTATAAATGCCCACAGTAGGCAAACTTTAAACATATGTTTGGGACATTGATCAAAATCTATTTAAAAAAAAACAAAAGCCATTTCTTTTCATTAAAACTGAAAATTTGTGCTTTTTTTCTCCTTGGGGAAAAATGTCACAGATCTAATTAAGCTTGTTGTTGACTGAGTGTGCAGAACTCTCTGGGTGTTTCCATGTCTCACACAGTGACGACATGCAGCCTGTGTCACGGGAAAGAACATGTGATGGCAGAGGTATGCCTACACTATATCATGAATCCTCTGCTTGCTAAAAGCTTAGATAAACTTCATTCCCCACTGAAAGCCACTGGAACTCTCTTCACAAATGGACAAAATTAGCTAAAAAGTTTTTGGAGAAAATAAAAAATAAAAAATTCGATGATCATTCACTGTTCATTTTACTCGTATGCCTTTTAGCAATTTAAAGTTTTAATGGGGCTTCATTTTCAGTTTAAACAAACAAAGTGAACAGAAATGTCCAAACCTCTCATATATACAACCAAAGATTACAACAAAATTCTTCATCATCTGATCCATATCACAATAAGACAAATATGCAAGACCACAAATCTTAGCAGGCATTTGATGCAATTCTATGGTGTTACATTGTACAGTAAGTGGTTTGTGCCAATAATATTCAGCTTATAGGAGTCATGCCATTTGCCTTGTGGTTATAACATTGTCTTACTTTCAATGTGGCCTGAGCACCGGGGCTGCTGTCCTGACTGCACAGCATCAGAAGGGACTCCACTCCCAAAACGGTGTCTTGTTCCAACTGTATCACATCTAAACAGAGAAAAACACAGCAATGATCAAATAAAATTTTAAAAAAACATTAAAGGGATCAAAGCATTCACTGGCAAATGATATTAGATAAGTCCCTCAAGAAGGCTATTGTCCTCAGACACTAACTAACCTTTTTCTGGACAGGAAATGGCAATGTTGGAGAGTACTATGACTCCGTGAGCAGCCACTGCCAGGTTGCTGTGGTAACAGCATTCTTGTGCCAGTTTAACCAGGTCAGAGAGCCAGGGAGACACTGAAGAACCACCTAAGAGGAAGGTTTACAGACTTACATATGTATGAAGAATAAAATCAGCTCCACACAAAACGAATAATTGCAAGCAGGCATTACCTGGCACATTACTGAAATACTGTTTGATTGCTATTGTTCCAGAGAGGGTGGACAGGACAGCCATCATCCCCATCTTCAAACTGTCATAAGGGCTGGTCAAAGCACATTCGCACAAAGTCTGCAGAGATAAAACTTGTTAGATTACATATTTAAAGCAATATTTAGATGATCCTAGAATGCAGCAGTCCATCTCTCTACCTGTGTATTTTCTCTGAGCCACAGGTGAGGAGCCTTTTTTGCCAGCAGTTTCAAGTCATTAATTGCAAGCCTCTTCACAGCTTTTCTTGGATCGTCTCTCAAGTACTGAAGGAGGAGCTGCAACTAGACATATATGTGTGGAATCAAGAATTAGTCATTTATTTTTAAAAGGTATAAACCCGTCTATTAGGGTTAGGAAAATCGAATATCGTGATTTTTATGTCACAATTCTAAAAGCGATTTTTTTATTTTAAAAAAATCAAATATTGGGATTTTTTTAATTTCACAATTTTAAAATAAAGATTTCTTTGTTAGAAAAATTTATATTCTTTCAAATAAATGCAAAAAAAAAATGTCAATAATTTTGTTACTTTAATTTTTATTATTTTTATTTATCTTTTTTACTTGTCTTGTCAGGCATTATAGTAGCAGAATGTTGGTCTGGATACTGTGTTGTTTTTTCCTAATTGTAATTAAGAACAAAAAATAGCAATAAGATACTTTTCTAACAATCTTTCTTTTTCTCCACAAAATATCTGCAATATTGAAGAATCATGAGAATCGCAACTTAAATTGAATCGGCACCCAAAAAATCGTAAAGGAATTGAATCGGGAGGAGAGCATATCGTCCCAGCCCTGCTGCCTATTGATAAGACAAACCCCATAAGTTAATATTAACCATGTGAGTTAGTGCATTTTTAATTACATGGAGCTACCTGCTTGGGGATATCAATGAGTGAGGAAGCAGCCAGTTGGGTAAAGGTGTGTAGTGAGACGATGACCATGGGGGTTGAGGGGTAAGAGTTAACCAGGTGCTGTAGAAGTTCTCTGCTACTGGATGCCAAGCTGGCATCATGATGCATGTGCTGCAGCATGGGGATCAGCTTCAGCTTCAGCTCCACTGGGGTGTCTAAACCTGAATGTTGAAAGGGTGTAAGTTATGACTGGATATGGTAAAGTAAAATATCACTGCTGCAGAAATGTTCTTTTTTAAATGACACAATCTGTGAATAAGTATTTTTTACCTTGAATCATTTCACTGACTTTGTTGCAAATTCCAGCGGCAAAGTCCCTAAAAATGACAGACAAATCAAATGTTTAAGAAATGCAAACACTTAATTTGTATTCATTCTAACTCAGGTTTAGCAATATTCTTTTTTCCTTACTTTGACTGTGCAGAGAAGCTAGCTGCAGCAAAGATGGCAGCCTCCACTTCCACATTATCATGAGAGTCCAGGCTTTGTCTGATACTGTGGTGTGCATTCTTCCTCTCTGGGATAATGGAAGCCAAACTTCCAAGCATCCTAATTGAATGATTGAATACAAAAGGAATTGTCACTTTTATATATTTTGTGACTGGAAAGTACTGCTGGTAAGCATGTCAACTGCCCAATAAATATGGAACATATGCAGTGCCAGCATTATGAACAATTTACCTCAAAGTGATGGCTCTGGCCACAGGGTCGTTGCTATGGATGACTGAAAACACCCTTTTGACAAATTCATCCACGTTGAGAATCTTCTCCAAATGTTTCTCACTTTGTTGTGTAACTTTCAGCACACACAGACGCAGAAAGTTGTTACTGAAAGATAAATATCACAATAAATTTACTTTCAGAGGAGTAAAAATAACCCCCTCTTCATTAACTAATACTTCTTTCAAGAAACTGCTTTGGATATTATTCATAATAGCTAACAAAGAACCAAATATATCTACATTTCTTTCTACTGTATATCTGATCAGGTGCACATCTAAGTAATTTAACTAATATACCCTCATCAGCAAGTTGATGAGACATGACTTTAAAAAATGTGATGTAATATGTGAATGCAACAACAAATTGAAAGTTATAGCATGCTATTTAATATTGGAATATTTAAAATAGCACTTTAAGATTACTTTTTTACAATGTTATGATACGCACACAATTACCGGTACATGGAATATGATGCATCTGACAGCAAGTGACTGTGTACAATGTATTATTGTAGGTTTCTATATCAACATCACCTTTATCCTGATAAGAGCTTTAATGCATGACTTTCATAGCTTTAAAAACGGAAAACTAAACTTAAACAACACGAAATAGATCAATAATTTATTTACCCAAGTCTGAAAATGTCTGCTAGTTTTAGAAAGGCAGAGTTGATGAGGATGGGAAAAGGGTACTTCTGAAAGAGTTTGGGGAACAGCACCACTGCTTCACATTGCTCTCCAAGCTTCACCGATCGTAGGCCTGTAAGAATACAGATTACTTTAGTAAATAAAATAGGTGGCATTTATTTGCCTGGTAAAATTCAACAATACAGGAAAAAACGACACACCGGACCAGAACAGAATCACTTAAACAAATGCTAAATGGCTAGCATATTAGCTAACTCACCTTTATCCAGCTCCATGAGAGCGGAGTTAGCGTCGAGCTCTTGTTCCCCATAACAAGCTTCTGACAAGAAGGAACGTGCTGTAGAAAGCGACATTATTTCCAGTTTTTAATTAAAACGCTTGATTGTACAAGGGCCATTAGCATTTCACTGTTACAGTGGTCTTAGCCGTAGTGATGCTACATCCGGTCTAACGTTAATTTCTTTCCAAAATAAGAGTTCTAGGTTTGGGAAAATATATTCACAATTTTCATACAAACATAATTAGATTAAAATATTTTGTTGATTAATTTTGAACACGTTTTCATTGTAAAATAAACAAACAAAAAGACAAAAACAAAAAAAGAAGACATTTGGTCTATCAATTTTAAGAACTTTAAGA